>JAVQJF010012724.1:0-44018 GCA_036023855.1 Gadopsis marmoratus
TTGCAAATAAATTATTTAAAAATCAGACAATGTGATTTTCTGGATTTTTTTTTCTCATTTTGTCTCTCATAGTTGAAGTGTACCTATGATGAAGATTACAGGCCTCTCTCATCTTTTTAAGTGGGAGAACTTGCACAATTGGTGGCTGACTAAATACCTTTTTGCCCCACTGTATGTGACTAGTTAAAGGTTGGTTGTTTGGTGTTCCTTTTTACCTTTTGCGAGATTCAGTAGGACGTAAGTGCTGTCTGACTGTTGAAGGTCATGGAGGATAGGTGGGGGGCTGGGTGAGGCCCGTGGATGAGAGTGAGTCTGGACCACTAACGGGCTTCGCACCGACACACCTCCGAACTCTGACAGGGACGGCGAACTCTCAGGCCCATGGCTCAGGCCTCCATCTGAGGAGAAAACCAGGGTTTGTTAAGTTTTAGTGGTGAATAAAATGCAGCACATTATCTGCTAATTAATACCCCAAATAATCAAACTACAGTTTACACTGTTTGGCAGCAATAAGTGCAGAGATGAGCAACTAACAACACAGACGATGCAGGTTCAGAATATAGATATAAAAGTAACCTTTTCAATTACGAAATTAGCAAAAATATGGATTCGACACATTTATAATGCTTCACACATAATGGTGCACACAATGCAATTTGAAATCACTGAATATAGGCATATCTGCGTTTCCTCACAAGAACTTCACAAAGCATTCAATATAAAAATAAATCCAATATTTATGATTAGTTCTACTGCCGCTGCACGGTCAATGTGCACCATTCTCAAAGTGGATTTCTGAGGGCTGGACCTAATAACACTATGTTGCATGGAAGAGTCAGGTGGAACTGGTCAGAACTTATTTCAAGAATGCAGGGTTACAAGCAATGCAACACTGATCCAAACCTAGGGGGCATGAAGACGTGAAACAAAAAGAACATCCACAATCCTCAAACCCTGAAAAACTGCATACACAAATGAAAAGGTGCAGGTACTCAGATCCAGGGATTAAAAAAAACAACAAAAACTTTTCTTAACAGTGCAAAATGGACATTTCTGTACTGTGCTTTTTTAAAAAAAAATTAGTTTCCACATTAGGTTATGTTTCGTTCTTCTTCAATTACACAGTTACATGTGATAAGGCAGAGATTAGATTATATTTGACAACAACTTGCAAAAACCCTGCCACTAGAGAAGCTCCCATCAACATTTATTAGTATACCAGCATGTGAAGTTTCAGGTGCAGGCCCTGGCTAATGTGCAGATTCTATTTCTTATGTTATTTTTACATGTACTTCTCTCCAGACCAGGACCTAGTAGTTACTGCGTTTGTTGTTTGTGATACCAGTACCATGAACAGCCCACAACAAAAAGGAGAATATTACAGAACTAACTCTAAATGTGAATCACTTAGAAGCACTGTGTGACACGGAACACCGAAAACGAGTAAGCAATGAATGCCACTGCAGCTGCTGACCTGTGAGCTCTAGCGGGCTGCACAGTGAGCTCTCAGCTGGAGTCAGCAGAGGCAGGCAGGAGTGTTTGGACTCGGAGTCCTCCAGACCCTGGACCAACGGGATGGACGCGTTCTGCACAAACTGCACCAGCAGCTGAGAGGAGACAAGAAACCGAGAGCCACAGCACAACAACAAGTACAGGGAGACAGTGAGGATATGACGTTCACAAGTACCAACAAAGTCCTCTGCAGCTGCAATAAAGGCGGAGCGCGAACACGGAGACAGGATTACCTCTGGTTTGGAGTCGAGCTCATCAGAAAGCATGGGTCACCCTGAGTGGAACCTGTAGAACAACAGGATAACGCTAACCATCAGACGCACCCGGATTTGCAACGACTAATCAAAGCAATACTTACGTCTAGTTTGACCTGCGAAATGTGAGATTCTCTGTCGGTCATAAGCGTCGGGTGCAGGTCATCTTCGGGTCAAACACGCCGCTCAATCTGCGGCCAAATAGCAGCACGACACGTCAAAATAGCGAGCAGCTTCATGCGTCTCGGCTTTGCTAGTTGACAGCGAGTCGTTACGAGTTTGACAATTACAGACCGAATAACTGGCCGGCCAAGCAACGCAGCTAAACTTAGCTGAACCTCGACACAAAGTCTAAACTGTTGGATAAACGGGCAGAAGACAAACTGCGTTGTTAACTTAGCTAGCAGGGTTAGCAGTTACCAAACTAGCTACCAGGCAGGTGTTAGCCGCCTGCTGTGAACGCCTGGCCGCGGACGGCACACCGTGCATGCATTTAATACAATTACATCTCCAGTAACATGAAACCATTATTCGTTTACCTTGTAATAATTGCGTATCTGAGCTACAGCGCGAGAGTCGCTGGAAAATTGTCCCAAAAACAGAGGCGCAGGTTTGTTCTACGGCGTCTCTGATGGAACAATGTTTGAACACTTCCGCGTTTTCCTCACAGGCGATCACGGCTCATCGACGCCATCGCGTGGTCACAACTATACACTTGATTACAAGGCAAGACAAAATGCACTGTACTGTATATACTGAGCGCTACAGTGGGAAATCTGTGAGGTCTCCACTCTCGATGAACTCATAAGAATGGGTGCAAATAATAAATAAAAATAAATAATTCTCCTGTACTCTCTCGTGACATGTGCACTAATATGATTTTCCAAAGGATTTGCTGCAAAGTACATCCCTTAATTAATGCTTTATTGAGGGCAGATGCACGAGAGATCAAACAGTTAATCCTCATTATCTTAACACGTGTATATGTTTATCATTTTTCTCATCAGTAATCATTTTTCAAGTGCTATGAGATAACTTTGTTATGATATAGCGCTATATAAATAAAATTTGATTTGATTTGATTTGATTTGATTTTGAATAATATTAAGTCAAATATAGTTTATCATTTGGGGGTTATTTACAACAAAAGCATAGAGATTGAGTTCATACCAAAAATTCAAAAAATAAACTCCTTCAATATCTGACTGCAGATGAACAGAACAGCTTTGTGGCTCCTGACGTGTAATCTCACTGATTTCTATTTAACTACTCACCCCCCCCAACTCAATTTTTCTACTGTCATAGTGGAGAGAAAGGTGTGTGGAAAAGTCCAAAAATAAACATCTCGCTCTTCCTTTCTCACTTCCATCCAAGTTTCAATACTTAATGCTCCTCCTCCCCATACAACCCATACAATGTTGCCTGAACTGATATTGGACAATCAAGAAGCAGTACATTAATTTGGACAGATATCACTGTAATAACGAGGCACATACCATCATAGCCAAAAACATGTTCTTTGTAATTACATTTATTACACAAACAATGAGTCTCTAAACTCAAAATGTACAAAAAGAGCCCTAAAGCACGTTACATCAAACCCTTTCTCCATTTATTGATCTTTAATTGTTATAGTGTCATCATTTAAAACTCAAAGTCCTCAAAGGGTTTGAACTGTAAGACATGACTTGACTGATGTTTTGGTAAATCCTCCACAGTGGCAAAGTCGAATCAGGACTTCAACAACTTTCTTTATTTACATTTTAGAATTGAAAAAAAGAATCCCAGCAAGCCACACTGCATGCAGCCTGCCTATTTCCACTAAAGGAATCCATCATGTTTCCACCACAATTCCTTTTTTTTTTTTCATTTAAAAAACAACAATTATTTGGGCTAATGATCATTTGACCATCACTACTGTTTGATGCACTAGTGAGACCTTTTGATAAAACAATCTTTTTTTTAGCCTCATTAAAATGGAAGATGGCAGACTGAAATGCACTGAAGAAAACAGCTGCCAACATTTATCTATAAAACTCTAAATTCAGTGTTATGAAATAACAAATGTCCTACTGCACAAGCAATACCAGTCTTTCCTCTTTTTCAATTAACATCATGGTCTGAAAACACCGCGGTCACATAACACGATCATGTCGCAACGGCGCCACTAACAATCCATGACACAGCATGTGACATTATGTAATAGGGCTTTCAGACTCTACAGGGACCCCGTTAAGCAAGAACATCAACATTAATTCCAAGAATATAGCATCTAATAGCATCGGGTCGAGGAGGTGACTGGTCTACAATACAGTTCAAATTCATTCTGTACTAATTACACACATTTAAAGTTTAGGTAAATGTGTGAAATGTGTTGTCAAAGAAATAAAGAAAAGCAAAGTTTGCACTGGTAGGGTCTCAACTCTGATGAAAGTGTGACAGTTGTAAAAAACAGAAAGATCTCATTTGGTTTTGGCAGAGGCAAATTACCAAAATAGTGCCAGCAGTCTTGCTGCCGCGTGGGCTCGAGTGTCTTAATAAGGCCTTCATTAAGGACATGTGGTATTAAAACAAATCACTCATCTATTACAGTCACAATAGCACAAATATTATATAGCCATGTGAAGTTTGTTTTCTTTGCCATGAATGAAAAATGGTGTTTCAATGAGTCAACTAATTTGAGAACTAAAAAAAGATTTACAGCGGAGGTCCTCAGGTTAACACATGCAAGAGATGTGCTGGTCGTGACATGTAAGAATTCACCTATTTCTGCAACTTCCATTTCTGACGTTTGGAAAACACACATCATTAGCACAAAAAAAAAGACCTTTAGGTCACTTCAGAAATTGAATTGTGGGTCTTCTGAACATCCGCCCCAATTAAAAACCGTGCCTTCAACTTTTCTTTTTAACTTGGTAGTGCAAAAACAAATCTACAATGTCACTGTGACATGATCTACGAAACATTGTTTGACCTATGTGCCAGTTTGGCTGCACTCACTGGCTTTCCAGTAGGAATAAACACAGATCAAATCTCGAAAAACTCAAAACGTACCGATTCATTTAGTTTCTTGTTGAAACATACTATTGTATCTTCTGCTACTATGTCCGCTTCAGAGTCAAAATGCCCACGGATTCTGACAGTCTGTTAACAAAATAAAAGCTCAAAGTTAATCAGTCCCTTCAAATAAATGCAGAGCTATAAAACAAGATACTTCCAGAACCATTCATTCACAAAATAACCCAAACTTCTGCATTTATGTGACCAAGACTGCATTTGTTACTGAATACGTGACCCTCACAAATGCACATGGACTGTATTCATGTTCTAATTGATATGGGAGAAGACTGCAAAAGAAGACAGTAAATTATCCCTTATTTGAGATGTTCCTCAAGAGCTATTTGAAGTCAACATAAGCATAGCAAGTACATTATCAGTGCATCAAATATTATATTGTTAAAGACAAAGTGTTAAATACTGAGGAAACTGCTAGTAATAAAAAAAATCCTTACAATGTAAATGTTATGCATGGCTGTAATATAAGATGTGTACACCCGATACATCACAATGTACTTCAAGTACTGCAACTTAAAGCCTTTTGCAGTCTGCCTCAAATGAGTTACCATAGCTGCCATTCTATTCTGCCCAGAGATTGCTTCAAAGCTACTACAGATGGTTTATTTGCAAAAGCAAAGTTCTGGGACATACATTGTGTGGATATTAAGGCCATGATTTTTAAATCATCAAAAAAAAAAACTAATAATAAAGTATCACAAAACTCCACAAATGTTCCTAATTCAGATGTTGTAATTGATGGGACTTTGTCAAATGAAAGTTAAATCCTGGATTTATTCATGTTGAGGTCCCAAGAAAGTTCACACAACTTGAAAATTTCATACAAACGGAAAGGAATGTACATTAAATTACACCCATGTATATACAAAAAAACCACAAAACCAAATTATAGAACTCATACACAAGTCACTGATAAATATGGTTGAACTATAGGAAGCACCCTTTACACTGGGATGTTATCAGGGAAGCATCCAAGTAGCTGTTAAGAGCTTTATTTCCAGCCAGTTTTCATCATGTTACAGCTGCCATCAACATGATGGGAATGTGAAACTTGAAACCATCAACGGGGCGTGCCAAATCTTTCACAACAAGTTTTGAAATGCAGCAACTAAAAAGACATTTCAGGCACATATTTATGAAGCTGACTGGTAAGAGGCCCTGGACACATTCAAGGTGACATGAGAAGATTTCCATAAGCCTGTTATAATAATCGAGTTTACATTATTGTAACTCCTGCATAAAATATGGATTATGTATGTACACACCTTGTCATGCACTGTTAAAAGTTTAAATATCCAGTCTTAGGGGCTTTAATCAAGCTTTCAGATTCTGAGCCTGTATTGTGCATTCAGTTAGATCCAAATCTCTTTTGGGTCTTGACTGCCAATGAGCCAAAAGGTTTCTGTGCTGCAGAGGCAGGTGCAGTATAGCAGAACAATGAGCTGAAGTTCTGGCCTCATTTGACCTTAAGGTCCCTGACAACCACGCCCTGTCGGTGACCAGCGACACAAGTGTGTGGCCTACCATAGCCCACGTATTGCAGGGTGTTCTTCACTGATGGCACTAGTTGGGCCTGATCTGTGGCTTGGTTAAGCTTGTTATATTAGTGATTGAGGCAAGTAGACAGACGGACACTCACTTTAATGTGGCTTCTTCTTGTTTTTCACCTCCGTTTTTTCTCTTCTTGCACAAACTAAAGACTACAGGCTGACAATAACAGGGTAGGGCCGATATTCTCAATTCATAATCGGAGCAAACAATGAGACTATTTGTGCAAATTCTTTGGCAGTGTTTGCTCTGCTTTCCATGATGTTTACTGGATTACTAATACAGGCTGCTGACTAAAATGTTTCCTTGCACACAGGTGCAGAACATATGTGCCTGTTGGCAGTCACCTGGCTACCAGCTGCAGTCTTATGACGAGTGCAACTTTTAACAGAAGACACGAGGCAACAAAAAGTCTTTATCTGCACCAATTTTTTTAGGTCAGCTTGGTGTGTCAGGACCCTAAGGCAGATGGCAGTCAAAATGTAGGCCACAGCCCACTGTCTGCAGGAGCGTGTCTGGGGGTGGGGGTGTATTGTGGAGCACATTACTTTCAGTCCATCTGTCTCTGTATGCTCCAACCCCCAACCCTGGCCTTCCTATCCCCAACTCAGTCTAAAGGATTACAATCTAGCACTATTCTAGGTCTAATCTGACTTTCTCACTGTCTTCCTCCTGAAGGCTGGCTTGCAGCTTAACACATATACTGGTGTCACCGCTACTCAGAGCATGAAGGAAGAGGTCTGTGTGTTCTTTTAGCCGGTCTAGGTCGTTCTGGGTGCGTCGGTTCTGCCGGTGAAGCTCCTTGGTGCGGAGTGTGATGTTTAGCAGGCCAGATTTGCTCAGGATGTTGTAAGTGTTGCAAAAACGCTTCCTCTTTGTATCAGCATCACTGTCACTGTAGTCACATTCACCCACTGAGCTGTCCTCTTGAGCGACCTTGCGGGGAACAGGGGGTGTCTTGTTTTTGCAGCCAGTGGTGTGAATGAAAGACAGGGAGGTGGTAAACTCTGCCGGGCTGACAGCTGATGAAGGCTTCTCCCTGGCAGGACGACTGCTGGCGCTGGTTGCTGGTGTGTTGGGAGAAAGACGGCTCTGGAGCAGAGGAGACATGGTGCTGGGGGTAGCAGGAAGACTGGGAGTGGATGAGCCAGAGTTACTCGCACCATCCCACAGATTTCTCTGCTTCCTCTCTCTGTGTTCCTGGTGGTTAGAGGACACACTGCTACCTCTCTCTGACCCAGAAGGAGAGGAGAAGGAGTAAGAAGAAGAAGAAGATGAAGAAGAAGAAGAAGAGGCAGTTCCTCTCCCAGAGGAACTGTAGCTGTCTCCAGGATGTGGAGCAATCTTGGGGTAGGATTTCAGGATTGGAAGATACTTTTTAGGGCGCCGGTGTCTAGAGGAGGCCTCTTTGAGTGCAGGGGAAGCTTGACGAGAGACCACAGGCTGGAGGAAGACCACCTGAGGCTGATGGACCACCGGCTGCACCACCTCCACTGTGGGACTAAACCCCCAGGGCTTCAAAGCAGGAGGATTATCCCCAGGCTGGAAAGGCAACAAAGTAAAAGTTGAGAGCTTCAAAAGGCAGGTCCCTATTATACACGTGTTGTTTGACGAGATACAAAAAGTGGGGAGCTGCAACAATCTTGATGTACAAGATAACAAAAAACTAACATACTGTACCAATTAATACTTTTGTCTATGGAATGGTTAATATCATAGACTGTATATATGGATGGATGACATGCCAGCTCCCCAAAAGTGAAGCCAAAACATCTCGATTGCCCCCTGGTGGCCGGCTGCAGCACAGGTCATAATGTTATTGATAAGTTTGGTTTTAATTAGTTATTTGATGCTATAAAAAGGGGATGTGATATCGTAATTGACAACTTGTGGTGGGTTCACAATTGGTTCAGGTGGGTGTTTAGGTGGCACCTAGGGGCCACTGCTCCACTGCAGATCACTACTGCATCAGACAATGGCTTTGAATGACAAAGCCAGCGCAAGATAGCAGCACCCATATCTGGGATATTTTGCCTTTATTCTTGCACAGTGGGAGGATATAGAGCCACAATGCACATATGGAAATAATGACTGTTGATTAAATGTCAGAAGTAGTTTTAGCACCACTGACCACACAGTTGTCATGGTCAAACAGCAACATAAACCGTTGTTCTGCGACAACTAATTCCCCTTTAGCGGAAGGTCGTATGATGCATTGTTAAACCATAGAATTACATTACATAATAACTTCTAAAGTTTAGCTTTCACTTTTCTTCTTCTCTCCATATCTCACTCACTCTCATATACATGCTTTCCATTTCTCTATGCTGAGGTGCATTCATTCAGACAAACTGCAGAAGCAGGTTAGACCCACATCATTATGTCTGTAGAAATGGAGTATAACCAGTTCCAATGTAAAATACTAAAAAACCCTGACAAATTAACTCGAGACTTGAAATGCACAAGCACTGTAAGTGACATTGTATTGACATACTATGATGGACGTAACAGCATTCCATTTAATTACCGAAAATAAAAATGGTTTAACATGGATTAGAGTGATACCACTGAGTTTAAAACTGGTCTGCTCAACAAACTGTTTGAGCACAAAGTCTTTGCCATAAAAATTTAAATTGCTTTTGGTCAGCAAGTAGTCTCGACCCCATGTGAACGGTCAGTGTTTTTTTGTGACACATTCCAGACAGCTGCAAATGGACTGTGAAGACACATTCAAGTTAAAACACAGGCTGGACCACAACTTTGCTGCCGTGACCTGCTTATATCACTGCCTGAAGTGAAAAGGTTGAGAGCTGAACCTGAGTGGAAGCAGAGAACGAGTCCTAACATGCAGCTTATGTTACACGGTTTAAGTTACAGGGTTGAGGTTCTGCGGTGCACCAACAGTGTACCTGCTTGAGGAGGACGTTGTTCATGATGATCATAGGAGAGAGGCTGGAGTAGGAGCCTCCCAACACAGCCAGCTGAGAGGCCTGGGGCCCCGAGCCAGAAGTGTGCGGCCCCTGCTGTACGACAGGGCGGGGTAAATCCTCAGACTCCGTGGTGTCCATTGTGCTCATGTGCTCCGAGCTTGCATCTATAGACCAAGAGGAAGAGTAACTGGGGTTCAGTTAAGTGATGCCTCATCATCTAAACCATAGCATTGCGGAAGAGCAAGATCGAACCTGAGAATCCGGAGTCTCTTTCTGAATCCGCCTGGCAGTTCCCAGACTTCATGATACGTGGTCTGTTTGGTGCCCGCGAGTGGCTCTCTGAGATCCTCTTGGCGGTCATCTCCAAGACCTTGTCCAGACTCTCACAGCAACTACGTCAACATATCAAAGGCTGACAATCAAAAACACTAAGTAGACCCTCTTTTCATGTCAATGACAGACCAAAATCACGACAGCTACCCGTTTGGCCATCATTCTTTTACAAACAGCATCTATTCTCTCCATCTTTTAACCTCTCCATCCTGGCTTTGTAAGGCACTTGGATAGAAACACTTACGGCCGTAGCCTTCCTACACAAAATATTGTCAACGTTACCAATGTTAAAGTATCGCGTTAGCTGAAAATGTAAAGACAACGCTACCAAATGTTAGTATGCGGCTAATGAACAGGCTTAAGTACCACAAACGTTACATTTGCATGGCAGGAAGAGGCAGTTTCTTGTAGCATAACATTCGATATACGGCGGCCTAAGTAGCTTAAAACCAGAACGCAATTAAAGTTAGCGCTTTGTTTAGCTACATTACGCGCTAGCGTCAAGTTAACGGTGGATAAACGCAAAGCTAACGGCAGAGCGTCCACTGGCACGGAGCACTCAGTGGCAGCAGGTACAAAAACACCACCAGACGCTTGAGAAACGCAAAAGAACACGCGTACCTCTCGTCCCTGGCGCGGCTCCGGCGACGCTGTCGCCAAAGCGGAGGAACACGAGCTCGCAGCCGAGTCGAGGTGTCCCGTCTGCTGGGTCTCTCCTCGGTGCGGTTCAACCCGTCGGCCGCCGTTTAACCAGCCAGAACTCCGCGTTCCACATTACAGCGCACGAGACAGGCCGCCCCGCCCATGTGCTTGGTCACGTGCGGAGCGCGGTGGCCGCCGCAGGTTCACGCGTCTTCTGCGAGCGTCAGAACGCAAACGTACGCAATCTGTGACGGGTGCACTTGCTCTCATCCACCGACACTTGTTCCTGGACTGCGGGGGAAAAAAGCATATTCGTTACAGCCATTCTGCCGTGTTTGGCGGCTAAGGGCGTGGCTTTGTCGGGAGTATCGCAGACGTCACGTTCTTTACGTCGGCTACGCCCGCCCACTCGTGCAATTTCTGGCCTCTGATTGGCCGGAGCGGCCAGTAGCTGAAAAACGTGACCGCTGCCAAATGTGTGGCAAGTTAAAGGACATTGTGTTCGCCGCCGTGCAGCAAAGGAGGTTTACTGCACAGTGCAGACCTCTCAAATGCACTGTCGGAGAACCCAGTGACGTGAGCTCTGTAATGTTGTGGTGTATTACATAACAGCCTGGTTTGGCCTGCAGCTAACCTAAACAGAGAAAGTCTTCTCTGCTGCATGTTTGAAGAAGTAAACAAAACAGCGTCCCTCAGAACAAACCACCATCACATGCAGGCATGCTGCTCTGCTCTACATTACTTTTGCTCTTACAGCTCGTTTCCATGCCTCTGCAGTAACAAAAATGGAGGAGGAGGTGGCGAGGTTTCTGATGGAAGTGTGCATACGTGCCTAGGGTGATAAGCTAACTGTTTCTAAACACAACACACTCAATTAAAATCTATAAAACGAAACCTGGAAAGGGGTCTTCCGACTGACAGCCATACCGTTTAATGATTGCTTCACTTCACAAAGTTGTGTGGCAGGCCTGATCATCCCATTATGTTAAATATTAGGAGGTTTTGCTGTTAAATCTAACCACACCTCTATCATCTCACATGGCTCTGCAAGGCTGCGAATGCAATGCAAATAAATGGAAAACAGTAGCCCCTTGTGCCTTGTTAACAATGTTGCTACAGAGCCTTGCTAGAGGAAGAGCTCACAGTGTCGTCATATGTCACCCATCCCAATGGTCTTCCAACGCAAATGTAAATAACACAGAGGTTCCTTGTATTCAGAGTGCATTTTATTCAATGAACATATCATGTTCCATAATTAGGCAGAGGAAATTACTCTTTACAGAAAGTCACACACATTATGTCTGTTTTTCAGTGCCTGTAGCTGTGCACCAGGAGTCAGCCTGCAAAAGTCACAATGGACAAAGAACTCGTGGGGAAGGTCTCCGTCCTCTCTTGAATGTTCTTGATCTTGATCTGACAGTTATTCAGTAAATACTTCAGGATGAATGGAGGCCTTAATCCTTTCCCCTGGCAACTCACTATACCTATTCTGAATCGGTTGTATCCTACCTCTATTTTTAAAACATCACACAAAAGCAACTAGATTTTTGACATCAAATGTGGCATTGATTTGGGCCTGTTTAAAACAGCAGTCAGAGCCAGAGGAGTTTGCCACTGTGTCTGTTTGCTCTGACAATGAATCGAAAAAAGAAAAGAATGTCATGGAACAGATGGAAAGACAGCAGATGAGTTCAGACATGTGGACAGAAGATGAATAGTCAGATATAATTAATTAACAGATGTGCAGTTGTTCGCCACTCCAAAGTCGCTCCCTCAAATTATTATTTGGACAGACCAGATGTGTGACTCAGTCCACATTTATCTTATTTTGAGGGAGCTGGCACCTGAAAAGACAAAAATCAATGATTAAAGAAATTCAACTTGGATCTGCAGTCTATGAAATACATCTCTGTGAATATTATCTACACTCACAGAGCGAGTTAAATCACTCTTTTCACTAGCAGGTGAGCTTCCTACATTTGTAAGTTCTCACCTATTTTGTTAGGAGATAATGGTTTGCACAGCAATAGGAGCCAAGACAAGTCATGGTGCATCATTAGCATTGCGCTTGACCAGACAACAACATGGCCACACATTGTACTATACAGCTGATTAAATATTTGATGCGGGAGAACCCTACAGACCACCAGTGAACACAACCATACCCCACAATGACCTTGAGTCCAACGTCCAGCATTTAGCGTGGCTGATTCAGAGGATGGATTTGTTTCCGACTCTGTTTAGGCTGCTGGATAAGATGTCTCCTGACTCTCCTTCTTATCAGAGCGGGTGGTGTAAACCAATAATGAGTGTTTCAAACAGCTGACCTTGATTTCACCAGACAGAGCACGAATCCCACCCGCTTCAAATCACCCACTGATCCTTGTTCCCCAAGAGGGAGAACTTGAAGTTCTTCGGTGACAGAGCCAGTGGTGATGCTTCCAATACTGATACTGAGGATCTGTACTGAATGCTTAAAAGGATAGGTCTACATTTTTTCAAGTCTGTCTTACACCAATACTCACATGCCCGTATGTACATTGAAAAGCTTGTCACTGCAACTGGGATAGGCTGTGATAGGCTATCCCTCCGTAATGTGATTCCAATATAGGAAATGAAGAGCAAAATCCACAGTCCTCATTCTGTTCACAGATGCCCTTCAGGTTCAGCTGAGGCCTCAGCAGTTTGAGTTAGACAGATAAAATGGTTATCCTCCAAGTTACAGGCTCTTTAGTATAAACATCTCTCTGCACATTACCACAGACAGTGTTTCTGTGCTGAGCTGAGGTGGAGGGATAGTAAAACAAAGAGGTTTTAAAGGCTATAACCCAAGATATCCAATTCAATTCATATCCAGCTTCATATCAAATTCAGCTAAACTTTAGAATGCAAATTTGAACAAAAGAGGATTGTGGATTTTGTCCCTCACTGCACGCGCTGGAATCATTTTAAGAAGGGATCTTTTCAGCGCTGGCACGGGCAATGATTACAGTGCAAACGTGGGCGTGAGCGTTGTTTTAAGATAGACTTTGCACTTCCATAAAGTTGGGGGACCTGTGAGAGACACGTTAAAGAAAGAATGCTAAAAGAGACTGAGAGATCCTGACTTTCAGACCCTAGTGTGGGTCAGTCTCCTAAAGCTCCGGATCCTACAATTCCTATATTAGTGTCACATAGGCTTTCTGTTATAGACATGCAGTCTCCAAGCCCAAATGGGGACAACCCTAACAACATTATCAGTGTTATTTCACTGACTTTAGAAGGTTCCCTTTTAAGCCACAGAAGACAACCGCTTTCACACGTTGAGCAGTAAATAATACTGACAAGCAAACTGATCCGTGGGGTGGCCCTTTTCTAACAGAACCACTTTGTAACACTCTACAAACCTGGCTGCCGCTTTAAACTTTCAAACCTCATAATGTGGCCTTTTTGGTACCCGCTATTTAATTTGGGCATCTCATTCTTTATGGCAGCGCCGTCATTGGAACATTGTTAAACAACAATTTCCCTTGTGAAATGAAAGAGAAATAAAGGCCCAGAGAGATTACCTCTGACACACACTGCCCTTTTGACCTTCATGTGAAAAGAGTGAAGACCACAGGCAAACAAATGCCAAACTCACTGCACATAAGGCTCTTGGATCTGAGTGTAAATGATGAGGTCTGATATTGCTTGGGCTCAAAAGTTCATTGGATTGTACATCTCGGATTTATGCTCTTATGAGGTTCCCTGTGTGCCAAAACTATGTCACAAGCGCTCTGTCGGTGTTGACTGGACATGTGACAAAACATGCATCTGTGTCAGTTCCACTTTAAACTGTGCTTCTGTCGTCATGTTGCTCTCCCTGTCATTTGACTGTTTTGTTTTGCATCTCGCCCTGATGTGTCCTTCTCCCGGTCATTCGACTGTGTTGGATCTGGTTATTTTCAGATTAAACCTTCACACTGGCGGCCCTCGGAAGGAGCTATCAGCAGCCTTGGATTACTGTGCTGCGAATGCTCTGTGGCCTTTACACAGAAGCACAAACTTGTGTGCTGGAGAAGAGCAACACAGAAGATAACATATTGTGATAATGTTTAATCGCATCTGTCCTTGGTAGTCTGCCAGTGTGGAGGAAACAGTGATGAATGTAGCTGTGAATGTTCGAACATTAGGAAACAGTGTGTGTGTGTGTGTGTGTGTGTGTGTGTGTGTGTGCGCCACAGGGTGCAATTCATCTCTTACTTGCCACAGCCGTTTGCTGCCTTCTTGTGTTCCTTCCTCCGAGGTCTGTTCTTGAGAGACTCAGTGCTGCTGTGAAGTGAGAGCGAAGTGCAATGAAGATACTGATATGTTCAAGTCTGCTAGATAAAATGTTCATCTACTGACCTTTTATTATTTAGAGGAAGTTTCTGACGGGCTCTAAAGCGGGTGGGGTGGGGTGGGGGGGCATACAAACAACGGCAGTTAGCTGTGCTATAAAAGCCTCAATCTGCATCTGGTGTTTACTAGAAAGACTTCAGTAACTTACCTGCATTCACAGCTCTGATGCTCCACAAATGTGAGTTCCACATGGCTCATAGATACCATGTGATGAATCCTCATCATCTGAGAAACAAAGACATGAGGAAACTAAAACTGAATATAGGGCCATTTAATGTAAACATGTTTAACACCTTCCTTTAGATATTTCTGATATCCCTGATTATCTTGCTGCACCTGCAGAGTGATGTTGCCTTCAAGGGTAGGCTGGCACTCTAGGCGCTCATCCACACAGCAACCGGAGCATCGCCAAAGTGGGACACAAGCCGGTATGTAGATGTACTCCACTTCTTCAGGATACTCCTGCTCCACATCCACCAACTGCTCCATGGGCCGACACAAGCTCCTTGCCAACACCTCATGTAACACCATTACTACAAGACAAGTTTTTTTTAGTCTTTGAATCATTTGCAAATGAGGTGGAAATGCTGATTCAGTGGGGTATGATCAAGAGCACAGCCCCTTACCTCTTGTGTGGCCTTTTTCTGGAGGGTGTGGAATCTGAAAAATACATTCAAAGATAAGTAAATGTTGAAATCTGCAGAGATCAACCCTTTATTTTCATTTGATAAAAGTATTCACATCAATGCCAAACTCGGTCGAAATGATACAGAACCTGCAGACAATCAGGCAACTCTAAGAAAATAGCAGAGGTGTTGCAGAGCGCCCTCTTATGGCAGAGAAAAAATAGTGTACACAGAATGATCCAGTATAAACAAAGGTGCAGCATAGTTTCAGGATTGTACAACTGTGCCGCTGTTTGCAAATCAGCAAAAAATAAATAAAAGCAGTAAAATGAGTCAGCCAACAACAAAAATGCACTTGATTTCTCAATTTGATGTAATTCTAGAAGGTTTATTATCCCAAGAAGCAAAAAACTTCAAATTATGCAAAGAATAACAGCAAAGAATAGCTGCCGCCTTCACTCATGGGAGTTTTAACACACAATAAACACAGTTAAAACAAAGGCAGTACTGAAAGGTATCATACACAGCATGAATTCTGCAAAGTTCTCACAACCCAGCCTCCAAACCCATGGTGGCAATGTTCCCGATTTTTGAAGGCCAAATTGAGCAGAAACAAAAGTGCAAAGTTGATCTTGGCTCACATCTTCTTTTGAATATCAACAATCTCTTTCTGACTCCTCTCCTGCCTTCCTCTCACTCTGTGAACATTGATGGGAACATTGTCTCCTAAATGTCCCATGCAGGGAATGCTTCATAATACCACAGTAGGTTATATTGTGGGATTTTTATGTTTGCTGTAAGTGAGTTTGTACTCGTGCCAGATCCAACGCAAAGTACCCTAAGAGCCTGTACTGCTTCAGTCCAGATGCATTACAACTGTTGGAATTAGCATCAAACATGCAGACATGCACGGACAAATACAGTGTGATGGGGAAGTGGCTTGATGTTGCACACGATGAGCTCCATAACAACACCTAAAACTACAGAAAAGTGTTAGACATGGAAAACTGTGTGCTTCTTCTTACACAAAGCCTCCAAGCAAATGCACAATAGTTATTATCATACATGCTGATAAAAATAAAAAAATGACGTGATAGAAGTTGCTCTTGGCATTCTTCTTCCCTTTGATGTCATATGTCTCTCTCTCTCTCTCTCTCTCTCTCCCTCCCACTTTTCCCCACCCTTCCTCCTATCTCTTTCAATTTAATTTTAGATGTCACATGTGTGTTTGGGTTCAGTGCGTAACTAATTCAATTGTTGGGCTGTTTTGCTACACTGACTTCAGTCTCGTCCGCGCTGATGAGGGTCCAGTATATCAAAGTATTTGTTGGTGTCCAGATTTGCAAACCTACGCTTTGGACACATTTTGGAAACTACACCAATAGCCAATTAGGAAGTAGATGTTATTAATGTGGTGGTCACTTTTGACTTTAAATAATGGCAACCTAAAAATGGGACTTTCTCAGTTCCACAAATCTTAGATGCACTCGTCCTTTTTCTGCAGGTTAAAGCCACAATTTTATCATATTAATGAGTTCTCATGTACAGTAACGGCCGCCAACGGTACATGAAAAGATGATTTTCCAGCTCCATTCATTCAATTTTTTGTGTGTGTGTGTATAGAGACTTACTGTATTGTGTTAGGTTGTCATACTCCAAAAATCTCATTAGTGGTTTCATCAATGACATTGTGCTCTACATGTTCACCATTCATCCTATATTACAAACCATGGATCTTTGTTATTTTTTACATTAATTTAATTCAAACCGGTTGCATTTGAACAGGTAACACGTGGATGGATGAAATGTAACAAAAATACATTTCACATTATTTTGCTACTTGCATTAAAAACATGTCATGTTGTTCCACAGTCCATATGAGAGCCACCTTTATAGCCCACATACACTGCTGGGTGATACTGCACGTGTCTGTCTCGTCTGAGGTGAGATGCTGTTACAGTAAGAGCCTGTGTGCAAAACCCAGAAAGAGATGTGGAGGATAATCACACTCATCACAACCACGGGAGCAGGTCCTGGATCTGCAGAGTCTCCGAACCACAGCAGCAGACTCATGTCAGGCAGAAACCTTCCCTAAATTACTGCTGTGCCTCTGGCTGAGCTCTGGTGCTTGGTTAAAATGTTCACAGTTCTGCTCTGAGATGTGTAACCCTGCTCACCGCCTGTGGATCTGAACCTGGATCAGTAACATGCAGCAGCTGCATTTGAGGCTGGCTGAGTCAATATCTGCACCCATGACTGTAAACATGGCGATTCCCAAACCCCCAAAAGCGCAGATGGTATGTTCATGGTGGGGCACGGCCAGTCAAAATACGGATAGGGTGTAAAAAAGGCTGCAGTGTGGAACAGATGTGCCACATGAAGTGCTAATTGGAGTCACATTTGGAGCCCCCCCCCCCAAAAAAAGAAAAAACATAATGCTGTCTTTAACATCACTCAGCACGCAACATATTGCATGATAGATTGAATTTCAAACAAATAGTAGCCCACATTTATATATTTCAGCAATAAGTGGCACAGCTATTCACAAAACCCCTGAAACTTGGAACATTTACATTCCCCATCTTAACAGGAAACCCCCCCACATGGCTTCCTATTGGAAACGTTAGAAAAAGGCGTGTTTTGAAATATGCTGAATTACCTGCGCAGGTACCAGCTGCAGCAGAAGAACCAATAAGAGATGCGAGATTCCGATGAAACTCCGCATAGCGCCAAAGACAGCTGACTTCGTCTGCAGTCGGTCGGAAAGACGTGCAAAAGTCTAAAAATCAGCGTTGTGAAGCGACCGGGCTCTCGAGCTGGGATGGAGAGCGCGTGCCAAACCCCCTTGAATATATATACAGCTGATGATCAATACACAGGAAGCTGTTGCAACTTAAATTCTAGAAAAATGATGATGTAAGTTTCCTCTCTCTCTCTCTCTCTCTCTCTCTCTCTCTCTCTCTCTCACACACACACACACTTTTATTTCGGTCCAGGAATCAAACACATTAGGTTACACATGAATGGAGTATATGTACAGATAAATCATCATCACTGCCTTAACTGTAATACACCAAACCTACTTTGGGGGCGGTATGATTAACGAAAGCTAAAGCAAACACTATGAATCCATGCAGTATCTACACAGGTCAATTTGGTCTTGAGTGGTAAGTGTAAATTTGTATTATATATGTATTAGCTAGAACTGCCAGAACATTAAATGCTATATCAAACTGGCTATAGTTCTATAATTTCATATGTGGTATGTTCAAGGACCATACCGTAGTTACTTTTTTTAAGCCCCATTTACTGCACATAACATTTAATTTGCAAACCATGATACTGTGTTTTTGGAATTTCACTGTATGTCTACTAGCAGGCACCCAATGCTTTCCACATACTTCAATACAATGCTTAAATCTAAAGGCAAACTTTTGAAACTTGTTAAGAATTGTGTTATTCATTGCAGTAACCAAGTTACAGCCCCCCACACACCCAAAGACACACCATTCCAGGCATATGTTGGTATGTATTTCTGTTAATTTAAAATCATTTTGCAGATTCTTGAAACTTCTTGAGCTGTACTGTCTGTTACAGTGAACTGAGTTTGCATTGTTTTTTTCTCAAAGCGTCATTATCTTAATGAAGTAACACAGTGCAGACCTTTAAACTGCATCGCCACATAACAAAGGAAGGAAATTAGTGCAGACTTGATGTTCGCTGTGCTGTGATTGCACACCCTCAGAAACTAGGTGATTTGCATATTATTGTCACTGTTCAGTTTTTTGGTGATACTGAATTTTTCAGATTAAAGAATGAGGTGTTTCTTTACAGGACAGTAACATGTACACAAAAGATATACAGCCATAACATTCAGACGGCATGGACACCCTGACCAGTCTGCAGCAAACTGCTCTGTGTGGTCCAACACCTTTCTATCAGAACCAGCATCAACTTTTTCAGCAACTTGAGCTACAGTAGCTATTCTGTTGGATCGGACCACACGGGCCAGCCTTCGCTCCGCACGCGCATCAATGACCCTGTTGCTGGTTCAGCGGTTTTCCTTCCTTGGACCACTTTCGGTAGCTACTGACCACTGCAGCCCGGGAACACCCCACAAGCGCTGCAGTTTGGGAGTTTGGAGTTTTTGTCAAAGTCGCTCACATCTTTACACTTCCCCATTGTTCCTGCTTCAACATATCAACTTCGAGGACAAAATGTTCACTTGCTGCTTAATATACAGTATATTAACACTGCTGACAGGTGTAACGAGATAATGATAATCAATGATCTTCACTTCACCTGTCAGTGGTCATAAAGTTACCTGTTTGGTCTGGGCACAAACACAGCAGAGCTGAGGTTATCAACACCGATGCTTTCAGAATGAGCAGAATGTCTCAGAAGTACAATCATGTGTTTAATACAGATACCATGTCTGCTATCATCAGTCTTTTATGAGTGTGCTGCATGAATGTAGCCTCTCTGTTCACAATACTTGGCTTCTTGTGGGTTGTAGATGCCGTCATTAACAGTCAATGCTCATTCCTGATTAAGTTCACTTCCCAAAATGACTCACAGGTGCGGTGATACCAGCCATATCGCAATACTTGTTTGCTCATTCTGCAGGGCGAGAATGACAAGCACCGAGCTGCCTCTACGTGTATTCGGACGGCCCAGATGTGCTTTCGCAGCCAGTGTGATTTACGGGGTAATTGGGATGGTGTGTGTTGGAAAACAGCGTCTGTGGAAGAGATAACCAAGACGGAGGACGCCTCTCGCTCCTTGCAGGCTGTGATGGCGGCCCAGCTAAGTGCACTTGGCTGAAAAGTCACGTTCATGTCACCTTGTACATGCCATTAATTAATGTATGAATTGAGTATTCTGTAATATTCCTGGTGTCATACAAAAACAAAACAGTAAAACGTTATTTATCTAATCTCAGTGCAGAATACAGATGGTGTGTAATAGCCATTTAACATCAGTATTTTATCTTTAAACCACACCATGAACACACTAAAGTGAATGTTCTGACTGATTTGGACGTGTGACTTCTTTTTGAACTTCCTGGTCTCCAATGAATGGTTTGCTAATGCCAGCACTCCTTATTGGCAGGGCCCACCCCACTTTACTGGACTTTCCCCTTCCCGCTCAGACTCCCAGTCTGATAGCCAGAGGTCAGACAGACAGCTGCTGCTTCCTGTCTCTGGGAACCAGAAAGATGCTCCAGTCCCAGTCCCCATCGAGGGAGGATGGGGTTTCTTTCAGCTGGAGCAGAGGCAGCAGGTGGGACTACACAGCTCTATCTTGTCAGATGTGGGCAAGCCTGTGGCTGGCTTCAGCTGTATGGTCAGGAAGGGATCATCTGAGTAAGGCTGTGACCTGCATCCACAGGTGGGAGGTCGGGTAGCAAAGCTCTTATTTTCCTCTCCAAAATCCCTCTGGAACTGGAAGAGATGCATCTTTGTTTCAAACCCATACATCACATGGAAACAAATGAAAGTGCAGCCAGAATTAAGCCAAATCACCAAAATCATATGCACCGAGAACAGGTTTCCAATGAGGATATGGATGGTTTGTGGAGGTTGTTTGACATTATACCTGAAGGGCTGCTGGGACTTCATTGCTATGCACAGATACACCCCCCTCTTAACGTTCATGTATAGCTTGATGGCTGCAGTTTTTAGTTCTCCTCCACTCAATGTTTCGGCCTGTTTTAATGCCTGCGATCAGAATCCTTCACTTTTTTTTTTTTTTTGCCATGCTTGAGCTGCAGGTGCATTGTGGGTAATGCTACAAGGTTCCCAAGCCCACAGTAGCCAGACGGATCAACGCAGAGTGATGAATGTGACCCAAAAGGCCAAACAGATGCAGCTCCATTCTGGGACACGTTAGGAGTGTGTTTGGGGGTTTCTGGAATAAATTTAGCTGAACAAGAAAGTTCCCTACACTGTGTGCAGTTTGGTTCCACCAATAGTACACTTTCACCTTGTAAGAGGAAAGAGCTAGTGGACAAGGCTCAGCAAACTGAGTCTAGATGAGGATAAATGGATTCCCATCAAGGATTAAATCAAGGATATAAAGTGCAAAAAATGAGGCTTCCGATCAAAATCTGTTACACAAAGTAAGGATGCTACCACCGAAATATATGACACAGGATTTTCAATCAAGTACATTTTACATGCAGGCTGCAACTTACTCTTCATTGATTTTCCAGGAAAACTCAGGTAAAGCTTATATAGAACACAGTGTGCTACAATGAACACTGTGTTCTGTTGGTTTGGAAGTGAGCTATATGGATTTCACTGTATTAACTGTATTTACAGCCAGAGGGATGCTGGCAACCTTTCCAGTAGTTCCACAAGTTCCTCCTACGTGTGAAATTCAGAATTAGTTGAAGCCTGATAAAACATCTTTCACTATGATACAGTGCAAATTTATAGCTAAAATATTCAATTGGAAAAACAAATAGAAACTGAAGACAATAACAGCGACTTAGCTTAGGTTGACAAGTTAGTATGGTGTTTTTTGAAGACTATACACGACTCAAGCGTGTCTTATAGTTCATCACTGTTCACATCACAAATTCAAACTAGTCTGCTTGTTTTCTAGCTTTTGGAAGTAGTTGTCTTCAAAGAAAAATAGCTGTCTGATCAGCAATATGCGAGTTGCTGATTTTCCTTCCAGGATAAAAAGAAAAAAAAACAACCTGCAAAAGCACATCCGTTTGAATTCTGAATATTTATTTGTAGTAATAGTTGAATTTAACAGTTACAGAGCAAGATGGCATTGTTTGGAAGATGTTTTTAGTGTGAGTGTACGGGGGCATTTATTAAGTCCAAACAATGAATAAGTGACTTGTTTTTTTTGTAGTTTTTTGTTTTTTTTTAAACTCCATGGGACAGTCAGATTTCTACACTTTATCATTCATCATCACACATGAATAATATCCGTTTTCTGCTAAATCTTCTGTCATTTTTCTGAAATCTGAATGTCTGAAGCTTGACTTGGTTATGACATGAAACACTTCTGCTTTATGTTCAACTGCCAACAAAATCCAGAACAAAGTGGAGTGAGTGTAAGCACGTTCAGTCCAGTGTCTTTCTCAATCAGACTTCAAATGAAACAGAAGACGTGGCTGTGTGTAGCGCAGGAACTATTTGAAATTCTAATACTGTAATCCTCGTTAAATATCAATGCAACCGCATAAAATCCCAATGTCTGTTCTGTCTGGTGAGGTCAGAAAGCAACTCACCTGATCATCAAACAGTCCACAATCAGTGCATACACAGACACAGACATTACAAACATCTAGTGCTGTTTGCGTGGTCAACACGTTAAAAGGTTTTGGGTTGAGATGTTACATTTAAGAATCCTGAACTGTTCTATCAGGGTAAAGGAGAGTACATTGAATTATGTTACAGCACATTCTACTTCTCTGTGGAGAAGGCTCTCTTCATAAGTGGTGGAGGGGTCTTTCCTGCTTCGTAGAGAGATTCGGGAGGAGGGGAGCTCAAGCAGCACCAATCTGGGATGCGGCCTGTCTGGTTGTAGTAGTCTCGTGACACCGACCTGCTGCCCAGGACGTCCTGCAGCGCCCCGAAGATGGCACCTATCGAACAGAGGACCATGTGAATACAGAGATGATGATGATCAGAGGCCACAAACAATATTTTTTCCTCTCGTTTCAGAACCTGAAAAAGGGCTGACATTATGGCTTTTGAAGTATGCTGCTGACGTTGGAGAAATATTTATCCACCATGCTGTTTAAAAGCCTTCAGTTCAGCAGGTGGTGAGAAATATTTAAATAAAATCTCATATCTGACCTCCGAGCCAGGCAGTGCAGTTGGGCTTGGCAGGTGGAGTGTGTATACGCAAGCTCTTGCTGGCCAGCACCTTGCTGTACTTGGGTTTCTCCACCAGGAGGCGTATCTCCGCCAGCAGCCGGTGCATGAAACCAGGCAGCATGGCTGTGCCTCCGATCACCATCAGGTTCTCGGAGAGCACCTTACGGGCGTCGATGGGGCACTACAGGGAAACACGTACACACATCAGCAACATTAGATCAGTTACATAAATATCACCTGTTGTTTCCACCCTCACGTGACACATTATATGTAGGGATTAATTAAAGGGAATAACAATAGAAATGTTTTTTTATCAGTCGTCTGTGTCCACAGCCCTTGCTTTGAAGCCAGGGAAACGTGCATCATTTTACACCATCATGCCTTTTCAGTAAACAAAACAAGAAAGAAATAAAGTGAAGCGGTTGTAAAGGATGAGGCGGGAGGAAGCAGCAGTTCTACAGGACAGCACTTTCTAGATTTCAGGACAGGTGCAGACTTAAACTAAATGTGATGGATGAAAGTAGCTGAAGCGGGCATTACTGCAGTGCCTTCTCTCATGTGTAGAGCCCTAATGATATATCAATATCAATATATCCTGAGTAGAGTACTGCACAGATTGGGGTTTAAACGTATTGCTGCTACGGTCGAAGTCTGTAATGTCTGCTGCGTCTACTGAGATGAATTAGCCCTTTTGCTGACTTGATCCCCACATGGAATCACGAAAAACAAACAAATAAAAACAAAAACTGCTCTGTTACACGGAATGGCCACAGCTGAGTGTCACCATAGCAACCACACTGAGTCAAACTGTACATTCATCTTGGCCTCAGTACAAAACTGGGTTGCTGCATTCCTCCTGACAGACACAATGAACTGCCAGAGACACTGTAGGCTTGCAGCAAGGATAATTAGGCGTAAACTAATTATAAATGATATTCTCCCAAAGGGAGGATTAGCGAGGCAAAAACACCCATTACATAATGTCAACCAAGGCATAAAAGATGGTGAATAAGGCCATGTAAAATCAGACTATACTGCTGCAACATGCACAGGCTGAAACAGGTGAAACTTCTAAATAAACTGACGTTTTAAAAAAAAATCTTTAATTCAGCAAATTCACCATCAATAACTCAATTAAGGGGTATTTGTGTGGAAGAAATAGGATTCCAGTAGAGACAGAGATATTAGATCCACAGATTAAAAGGCGTAAAGCTTCAAATGAAGTCAGATCGTTGAACCACTTTAAAAGCATATTGGCTGATATATATAGGCTGTTTGGCCACGTTGAGCTCACAACTTTTATAACTTGGTGTAAAGTGGTACATTTCACCTGCATTTTTACGACAATTTTCTCAACATCGAGTAAGTGATTGCACATAAACGTTAACATATTGCCCTCACACATTCCCAGTAATAGACTCAATGAACAACTTTTCTCTACCTTGACCAGAGCGTCAAGTATCAGAGAGGCCACACTCTTCTCTTCGTTGTCCTGTTCAAACAGGATCTCCATCACAGAGTCCCTGATGTGAAACAAACAGAATAACGAGAGGCAACTTTATGACAGAAATCCAAAGATACTGTGCAGACAACAAGCAAGCTAAAAGACAAATGTGTTGCCACAGATTCACGGTACAGCAGAGAGGCAAACGAAGATTCTCGGAAGACATCAACACAAGACAATCTCATTTTGCCTACGCTGAAAAATAAATTGCAAAACCATGTGGAAATATCTCAAGTTTGCTCAGTTGAAAGGCGACAGCAGATGTAAGGAGCATCAATTGATGAACTACCTGATGGATCCTTTGACGTGCAGGATTTTCTCACCATCCAGAGGGTACTCAACATCTGGAGGGGGGGCTGGACGCTGCAAACACATTCACAAGGAGGAAGCTTTGTCAATCAAATCAACAGCCATGCATTACTTCATGTAAACATTTGTTTAGGGAAGGGTAACTAGCATAAAACCGAGTACACAAACAACATGCCACTTACCTCAGCTGTACCGTCCAGGTTAAATTTGGCTTCCTGGATCTTGAGGCCTCTCTGCAGGTCGCTGACGAAGCATGTTCTGACTGCAGAAACAAAACCAACGAGCATAAGACAAGCAAACTAAAAGACAGGATGAATATTTTAACCAATGTCCTTAGTGACTGTAGGCAATGTTAACGAACAAATGAATTGAAAGGTTATAACTTATAAATTTAACACAAGCTTTAATTACATAATTGATGTCTATTTTGCAGCACAAACCAAGCACATTAGTTATCTGCATCTTTACAAACAGCAAATTAAACCACAAATCTGTGCAACTCAGACTTGAGACATAAATTAAATGAGACAAACCACCTTTTCATCCTGCTCTCATTCTAGCCCCCCCATCTTTTTTTCTCTCTCTACCCAACCGGTCGAGGCAGATGACGCCCACCCAGAGCCTGGTTCTGCTTGAGGTTTCTGCCTGTTAAAAGGCAGGATTTCCTTGCCACTGTCGCCTAGTGCTGCTCACGGTGGAATTTTTGGGTCTATACATACGGAGTTGGTCTAGACTTGCTCTATATTAGCAAGTGCTATAACTCTGTTATGATATAGCGCTATATAAATAAAATTGAATTGAACCATAAAGTCATTCGTTCAAAACAATGAACATATCTATGGAGTCAGGAGTGGTATGCAGTCGGTTCGCTTCAATTCCCTGTTGATAGCATTTTGGCAGGTTAGATTTGCAAGGCTAATATTCCAGTGGAGGAATGGTAAAGAGGAAGCAGCCACAGTCTCAATAGATGTTTGGAATTTATTTGCGTAGATTTCTTTTGGGAATGCTGCCTTTGAAGGGAATAAATAAAAGCGTGATCCATTATCCTCACTGGAGCCAAGCGAGACGTGCAGTTTTGAAATGAAAAGAAAAAATAAAAAGTCAGCCAAACCTACCCATGATATCCTCCACAGTCTCCTCTGGGATGGTCCCTACAGAAAAGATGATACATAAATGAAATGAAACTTAATTTCCTTTGGTTCACTTGTGCGTAAAATCAGCCATTTCTCCCATTTCACTTCCAAGTTAGATTTTTCTGTTGAGGCTGAATCAGCATTTGGGAAATGTGTAGGCTGACACTGCAGCAAAAGACAAACGGATCAGATACGACTGCTTGGTGTAAAACAAACAAAAGAAACTAGTTTTGTGGCATTTTGTCACAGCTGTCATATGCACAACTTACAAATCCTGTATGTACTTCAGATTTGGGGCATTAATTTTTCTCACTGACTCATGCAGAGTAAAAGGCTGGTTACAGAGATCTCAGCCCTTCTGTTCTTCTTACTGCAGAAATGCAGTCCGGTCAAGTGACTCGGCCCGCTGTCTGTCTTAATTATTGATGCATATACGTGTAGTTTCTCTCACTCTGCTGCAGCTGTAGATCTCACAGCTGAACACCATGATTCAGATCAAAAGTGTGGAGAGAAAAATAGACTGTATGAGATGTATAATTCACAAATTGAGAATTGGATTCACTCAAACGTCACACAGAAACAAGTTCTTCTTATGAATAGTAAATGATGCATAATGGGACAAAGCCATTATATTTTTCTGCTGCCATAGTGAAACAAAGTGTATCCATTTAGAAGACAAAGACACACAGTGTGCGGTGTTTTTCTGTATTTACCGATGACAGCTGGAACACTCTGCCCAGTGGTGGTGTCCGTGTCCACAGTGCACTGTTCCACAAGAAGCCCATCTAATTCTCTACAACAAATACAGACACATGCAAGTTAAAGGAGGAAACAAGCACATCTATAAAAAAAACAAAAAAAGGTCCCATTTTACAGTCATAATATTTTCAATCAACACTGAACAACATGTGAAACAGAAGTGTTCTGTTTTTGTTTTGTTACAGCCAAGTGCTCAGAATATTGCACCCACATGCAAAGTCACACACTGCTCTTAAATCTGTTTGGAACTGCTTACTTATGGATGGCTTTCCCTCCCAAAGGCAAAGCCTCCCATGCTGGCAGAATAGGAGTGCACTCATAAACCTGATTTCACAGTTAAGGTGGTAACACATCGATTCCCAAACTGAAAGTTAAACGCGACAAAACTCAACTGTTTGTTTTTCTGCATTCGCACATTCAGAAATGTCACAGAACGACAAAAGACGAACACATCAGCAACATGACGGATTAATCCAAGAGATGTTTAGCCTATCTTAGCACAAAGGCTTGTGATGGACAGGAAACCGCTAACCTAGCTCCGACAAGAGTGCCTTCCAACAGCAACATTATGTCATTTACAAATGCAGAAAAACAAAACAAGGCATTGTGGTTTAATAAGTAGCTGGTTAATACATTGGAGATACTGAGTGACCCAACAGCAACTCTCAGAACATGTGTCCACATATTGTGCACACCTTCATAACTCTGAACAAAAAGCAGCTGACTCTTGGGTGCACTGATGACTTGTGGGCTACCTAACAAGATGTTGTGATGCGATTAATACAATTCTGGAGCAGATGGGAGGGATTTCTCTCCTGCAACAAGTTGTTGTCCCCTGCTTCCAGTCTTTGTCCTAGGCTAGACTAATCTTAACAGAAAGTAAAGAATATCAACCTAATTCCTGGCAAGAAAGCAAGCAAATCCGTTTCCTAAACAGTTGGGAGTATTTCTTTACGGGCTGCAGGATGATAGGAAAAGGATACAGGGAGCACCAGTGTCTCCGTGTGGCCACAGTCCATCACCAGGGCAGAGTTGATGCCCAAAGTCATGATGGCCATGAGGTGACTTGGGGCAAACAGCACAGAGGGCACCTGGAAAAAATAACATTCAACACAGCGCAGCTTACACTTCTACTAAGCTTGTCAGTAAAGTTAAAAAGAGGCATGTTGCTGCAGGGCTTTCTTTACGCTTGTCAAACTTAAATCCCTTTACTTTTCAAAAATAAGTATGTTCAAATAAGTACACTCGCATGCTCCCTGTTGACACTATTCCAAATGTGTTCTGTAGCCTTCATAAAACACTGATCTGATATTCATACCTCAAACTGTTTGAAGAAAACCTTGGTGAGCGTCTCCCTGAAGTGAGACGGGCAGAGGATGGACTCGATGATGACCACTCTTCTGTCGCGAGGGTTCACCAGCAGGTGCCTGATTTGAGACATATGGGAAGACAAACTTTGATGTGATGAGGCTGGACCACTCAATTTATCAGCTAAAAATCATTAGCATCATCAATCATAAATTCCTTCATTACAGTATTCACATGCAGGAGAGTCTCACCTGAAGTACAGTAAATGGATAAATTCTTTGAGGATGACATAAAGCTCTTCTGTGTTGATGTTGTACTGAACCACTTGGATGGCCTGAAAGTCAGACATCACATGCCAGGTTGAAATAATACATTTTTCATATATCTTTCTAAACATCCCTCCAAACAATTACACTCAGCAAAGCACAGCGGTGGGTCTCACCTGTTGCTGTCCCGGTTTCCGGATCTCGCTCGGAATTATGAACCTGGGCCCCGTTTCCCCTGCAAAGCCACATCTGCAAGAAAAGGAAAGTTGTCAGCTGAGCTGCTAGAGGATGGGCAGAGAACATTTACATTTAGCATTGTTCAATAATATTACTAGCAAGAGCGATGCAATCAGCAACCTTTTCTTCGGGTTCCTGCACGTACTACAATATCATCAATACTAGTGAATCTGCCTTGGTATATCGATGCATACAATAAACACAGTAAGCAAAAAACATAAAGGAAGATAAAGCAAGTACTGCAAGTCAGGCAGCACAAACACAAAATTGAAAATAACGTGAAAAAATATTAAAAAATATGTCTGTCAAACAAACACACGTAAACACGATGAATACCAACATGACAATCGAAATTTAAGTAAGGAAAAGTGTACATTTGAGGAACAAAGACTTGTCTCAAAGGGCCAAAATCATTTTAGTAAGTTGCATGTAAATAAAGTAACAGTGCAGCTGTGTCCAGTGCTGTGGGACAGGAACTGCAGACAAAGGCATCTTACAAGGAGAGAACAGCCCTCAGGCCACTTTCTCATCTGTACTATTTAATACCTTGGATTGAAATTACAGCAGTATGACATATACCGTGTAGCACTGAACACAGGCACACTGCCGCGAAATCTATTAAGAATTTCATCGTGGCATTTTTTGGCAAATCTCCCAGTAATGTTCTCAGTGTGTGGTACAGATGTGTGTACGGTATCGGACAGCCTTCAGATCAGCGGGTCTGCTTAAATAAAACGAAGCATGTCACTCAAACAGCAGTCAACATGTCCCCTCTCACTGCGGCTAAATGGCAGGAAGCTCGTTCTGATGAGTTGCTCTTCAACTGGCCGTTTTCCAATCACATCATAATAAAACGCATCTTCACGGCGTTTGCTTCTAGCTAGATCATGTGATAAAGATTAGCTTGGGCTTTAACTCAATTGGCTCATCTTCTGAAATTTACCCAAACGCGAAAACGCAGGGTGATCACAACCTTATCTTTGGCAGCGCAGCCGACCACGACGCTACTGACGTCCAGTACAATTGTTGTCCTTCACTCTCTTGTTACCATCTTAGCTCTGATTTGACGCCGGCTAACGCTAGCTAGCTAGCTAACCGCTGACACGTCCAGTTAGCATTGATCGGGCGGCTTGCTAGCTGACGCTGCTACAGCACTTTCTACCAGCATATGCAACTGTGCAGGGTGTGTTTGCGAGGAACCCGTGTCTCAGACCAGATTCCATTCGTGCCAAGCGGTTAGTTAAGAAAACCAAACGTAGAATGTTGCGCTAACGAGCGACACTCACTTTGTGTATGCGGCTCCTAAATCAATGACGACGGCAGTCTTCTCTCCTCCGCTGCCCAACCCATCAAATAAGGGCATTTTGTTAATTTGCTCGCCTCTGGGCGAAATTAACGCCGGTGCTTAGCGTTGACAGGCGCAAATACGCATCGTATCAACAGAATAAACACATCGGCTGCCTTGTCTTCCTGTTGGCCTGGGGCGTCGGAAACGCGATGACGTCGCGCGGGTTGGCCTGGGGCGTCAGAAACGCGATGACGTCACGCGGGTTGGCCTGATGCTGAAAGTCATCAGATCGATGGAGACTTTGTGTTCGCCCAGTGCGTCTCAGACGACCCAGCGCAGACCTTTTAAATACAAAAGGTATTTAGAAACAGCCCAGAATACCAGCCCTGACAGACACGTTCAATGTACATTTTCTATCAGCTTGCCTCATTTTCATATGTTGTAGATTTGTTGTTGCTGTGTTGCACATATTTATCTTCTTTGAAGCACTGGAAACTACGGAAGCCCATTTCCGCCAGTGTTATGACAAAAAAAAACCGATTCTGTAAGTGATTATAATGAGAAACGATCTCAGATAGACGCTTCCATAGGAACCCCTGTATTCTAGGGGAGAACAGTTGCAACAGTGTAACAACTTCAGTTCCATTAAATGAAAATGAAACAAACGCTGCATCAGAAGTTCAAACGTGATGTCAGTCTTTGAAACTTTCTTGAAATAACTGTTGTACGTGTGACTATTGACAATACACAGACGCAACCCATGGATGCTGATGGTGTAACCTCACTTGGCGGCCACAGGGGGTCACTGGACCTTTTCCTGTATGCCCCTGTTCCCATGTCATCGGTGGTGGAAACCGTAAGCATCTTATGCTGGGAAGTAACGTACTGGCATGTAAAAAACATGTGCATAATAATCACTGATGGCTTCTGTGTTCACTCCTTGTTTTCTAATACAGCCCCGAACAGACCACGGTGTCTCGAAGCGTGGACGCCTTCGTTAGCGATGACTTTAGTAACTTTATTTCTCGCAGGTCTGGTTATTAATCACGATTATACCGACAGCCCCCGTCTGTCTCAGCCTCCCGCGGTCTCCCCGACTCCAAAGGCGACCTTCAGCTGGAGGTTAAGGAGCCAGCAGGAGCCCGATGTGACAGAATGGAACAACGATAAAGGCGGTGAAAAATCCCCGAGGAATAGATGCACAGGGAGGTTTTCACGAAGCAGACGTCGACGCCGTCAGTTGGAGTAAACGGTGCAGGTTTGTACGCGGTTTTTTTTTTTTTTTTGGGGCGGCAGGGCAGCGCTTGTGAAGCAGGCGGACACACGCAGAGAAGACGGAGACTTTCAGGCAGTGACGCGGAGCTGCACAGCAACCGGCGGCTCCTCCTGGCACAGCGACCACGTCATGAACTCTGGAAGGTAAAGAAAGGCACTTTTATCTTTTAGCCCCGTGCGACTTTAATCGGCGACTTTAATCGATTTGAGGGAACGCAGTTCGCGTTGTCCGCGACGCCGTGGCGTGAGGTCATTCTGTGCAGTCGGACCGCAGAGATGCGCGGCGTGAATCCGACCGGAGCCCGAACCGCTCGAGCGATCGTGTTGGACCGCACGAGCACACCGGCGGGGCGCGTGAAGCCCGTTGGTGCGCAGGCAGAACGGCGGGTTTGCATTGTGACATTGTTGGACTGCGCATCATCAGGGCTGGATGCTGATTCCAACCAGGCGCCCGTCTGTCTGTCTGACTCGGGGTGTCACCCTGTTGACACCAGGCGCGTGTTTGTCTCCAGCGGCAGGTTGATTATTGGGTGCTATTAATGCCACCACGTCACGTGAAGCAACACATGCGCCATGCACAGGTGGCAGCATTTGTTTTGAGTCCGAATCAGCGTTTGATGTCGTGCAAACGTGCTACTTGACTACTGCCCTCTCTTTAGGGAGATGCAGGTCTGTGGGTGCAAATGTAACATTCATGGAGCCATCTGTAGAGGATCCTGGAGGAGAGAAAACCTGGTGCTATTTATAGGTGAAGTGCGGAGGGGTGCTAAGGATTGCTGAATCAGATTCTCTCTCCCTCTGTGTGTGTGTGCGTGATCCCGCCCAGCATTTCCTTCTGTTTATACAAAATGAACAGAAGAGTTTCAGATGAAAAAGGGAATTTCATCTGAATTTATTCAAATCCGTGCAACTGCAGCATCAAAGCGAAGGCGGGCAGAAATGCACAGTTAATCCTGTTCTCTGTGGCTATATGAAGTTCTGAAATTGAATGCACTTTGCATGCTGCAGTTGCACACCTCTGCAATGTGCCCCGTCACCTATCTTCCTCTCCAGACCTCCCACCCACCTCTGCTTTGTCTCTCTGTCCACGTGTCTGCTGCGTGACAAAGCGTTGAAGTCAGTTAAGCCTATTAGCATTTGTCAATTGCATCCACTCTCAGCAGGCACTGAGACGAGACAGAGATGCTGATGTTTGTGACACTCCATCGCCTCCTCCTGGCTGGGACCTGCCTCTGTGTCTATGGGACCCCTGTCCGGCTCCCAAACTTCACCTCCATGCAGGACAGCGGCTGTGACGGGCAGTGTGCCGGCTCAGTACCAACTGTTGGGTCAGCACACGCCCCAGATGTTAAGTCTGAACCCTCAGATGCAGAACGCGTGATTGGCCCGATACTGAATGTAGGTGCAGGAGGAGGGGCTGGCCGACATGGACGACCTGAGGCGATAGCTCCAGTGACGCAGACAGAAAACGAGGACAGGCTTGATGGAAGATTTGGGTTGAGCGAGGCTGGCGGAGAGGCATGGAGCCAAAGGAGCGAGGTAAAGAAGCTCGGGAGCACGTCTGAAATGGCAGACACTCAAAGACAGTCAGAGGCAGCTTCAGTGTGGCCTGTTGATCCAGAGGATAGAAACGAGGACACACCTGTCACCAATGAGCCTATATTAAGTCCCAGAGGTGGGAAAGAGCAGCTGGACGTAGCCGTGAGGACCACAAGGTTGACTCCAGGCAGATTTTTACCCTCCTCAACAGCGCCACCACAGCTGAGCATCACAGCCAGGGAGAGCAAATACCAAGGTGGGGAGGACCGAACAAAGTCCCCTGGTTATGGTGGTTCTCTCCAGGATCAAGACCAAGAAACAAGCTCGCAATCCTCTACAGAACCTCCAAATCCTGGAGCACGGATCCAGAAACTGACCTCCCACAGTCCCATCCCTCGCTCAGTTTTTGTCTCCCCTCGGGCCTCCACACCTTTGTCAATTTGGGGCCACGATGGAGCTACAATATCCTCCCTACCAGACCCCCTGTTACCCGAAATTGGACCAAACCTGATGCCCAGGGAGGATGGTCCAGAAAGCTTGTGGACTGAGGCAGCAAGGCCCAGTGGGGGTAAGTTAGGAAAAAATTAGCAACACATAATTCATGCTGATGGTAAATGGACATGCATGGGTTTTTATTGGGGTAAAACTTTATGTAATCCCTTATTGGACATTAATTCAACATTTCCAAACTTTAGACACACAAAATCCCTCCACATTGGTGCGAGTTAATGCTCTGCAGTCACTGTCACCCCATAAGACTTGATTCCACAACAATGCGTATCTTCTGGCTTGCTGGGGGTTTGCAGGGTTTCAGGAGGCTTCATTAAAAACTGAGGCGGAAATGAAAGCGACACATCTAGTGGCAGAGATTGCCTTTGATGACTGGCAAAGAAGACGCCCGCCTTTTCCACGCTCCACTTTGAACCCCAGCTGGGACCTGTGGCAGCCTAATTACTTTCTATTCCTGACTCGAGCCTGAGAAAAAAACAGAACACACACAACTGTGTGTTATACGAGTCCTTGGAGGATTCAACCCCTCTTTCTCTCTAGCTATACCCCCACCCACCCACCCACTCAAAAACCTCTCCTCTTTCTTTCCCCACCCTTCACACTCCCCATCCAGACTATTGTAAAGAAGCAGGCAGGTTATTATTCGGTGAGGGCAGGAGAAGGAAATGGATTAAAGGAGGCTGTTTTGAGCCAATATGTGTTCCTGACGTCCATTTGGGGGGTTGTCTGTTTGATGAAGCTTCCTCCCAATAGAAAGGAAACTGACAAAAAAAACTCCAATTCCCAAAACGGCATTATGTAAAAGGATTGCAGTCTTTATAAGCATTTTCCAGCCTACTTTAGAAATGCTTCGGACTAAAGGAAATGCCTGAAAGATATGCAGCAAGAGTGGCAGGCCCCTCTGTGGTAGCCTCTTATCTATAAAGAACCATTTTTCAAACAATCCTCCTTTCATTGCACAGTGAGCTCGGCTCTGAGAGAGTGCAAGTGCTGCTAATGAGAAACCTGCATGTCCAGAGAGGTACCTGTTTCAAAAAGCTGCATTCTGTCATGAAGCGCAATGTGCTGAATACAGCTGCTGCTTTGCAAAAGAAAACATATGCATTTTTAATCTCAGCTGTCAGCAGAGTTGTGTGTAAAGAAACTGCAAGACCCTCAACATGTCCTCATTCATTTCCCCTAGTTTTCTTGCAGACTTGAACCCAGCATGATCACAAAAACACATTTTCAGTCTGCAATATTTCACTGACTTCTACCAGAAGGTCCACACAATCCTGCCCTTTGGAAATGAAATCCCCTGCTACACACCCTGACCTTCATTCTGTCTCCATGCATGTGTTGACACAATTACAGTGGACACTGTGGTCCCGCTGTCTCAGGATGAAGCCACGGAGGGCACCATGTCATCGGAGGCTCTCCCTCTCATCTTTGAGCCTTTTGAAGATGTCACAGCAGAGGGTGCACCAGAAGAGGCGGCAGCGGTCACACTGGTGCCCGGCAGCGCTCAGCCTCCTGCTGCCATGGCGACTGGAGGAATGCCTGTGTCAGCGGTGGACCTGGACCAGCTGGTCACCGTGGAGACAGACAGCGGTGGCCCCTCGCATGCCCCACCCCTGCTGATGCCAGACTGGACGTCACCTTGGCAGACGTCTGGCGCCGAGCTCCTGGAGCCAATCAGCTCCTCTGGTCCGTCTGTTTCACCGCGGCACGCCAGAACTGAGCTGGAGGATCACTCCGAGCGAGGTACTGTGGCAGGACCAGAATAAATCTCAATGTCAACATAATGCTCTATGGAACAATGGCTTAATGTATCATAATGCTGTTTTTACATGATTTAGCCTTTTTTCTTCTACAAATCACATATACTTCATGTTACTGCCAGACATTTTCCGTAGCACAACAGGGGTCATAATTCCTGTGTGCGATGGAGCTACTAATTTCAGAAAGTGTATCGCCAACATAATAGGTCAACTGTATGAGAATGTGCACTTAAAACCCAGTCTGAAGTGGAATTATAGTGCCACAGATCATCATGACGGTGCAGCGCCATTATTCTATTAAGAAAAGTAGCACGATTTTTCCTTCCAGGCCGCCTCTGGTTGGAATTCATGTCACTTCAGCATTTAATTTGAACTTGTTGAAACTTTCTCGAGAATTCATCGTTTTGGACATGCATGAATGTATCGTGGTCGGCAATGGGAAAACATCTCACTCTCAAAAGTCGGCATTCAAGAACAGCAATGTCTTGAATGTGAGAAGCTACCACTGAAAACCTTGTGCCATGTGATTTTCGACATGCAGGCGCTGTGAGGACACCGAACCTTCAAGAGAACTTGCCCGCCACTGGCCCCTCCTTCCAGCCTGCTATGACAACGGTAACCATGGCAACCCATCATCCAGTGCACAAATCCAGATCAGGGTTAGAGGAGATGGAGTCTGAGGGTAAGACGGGTTTATATCACCGACTGAAAACCTATTTCATTCGAATATTTCTATATTCTTTTAACTGTCAACAAATTCAAGGAAAAGACCAAAACCAAGACTTATTGACTAGGTATTGCCTCTGTAGCCAAAGCCAGATACACAGTAATCTATTTATCTGTGTCATAAATTATTACTAGAGCTACAAATGTGTATTAATCCTCAGCTGAAAGTAGTTCATAACAAATGAACCATTTACTCCAGGTTGAGTAATGTTTGCTAAAAACTACAGTGGCCAGCTGTTTAAGGAAATGACAGAGGTTTTGTTTGTTTGTAAAAAAAAAAAAAAAAAAAGATCATGTTTCAATCAGTTTCATTTTCAGTCTTAAATGTGAGTAGATGGTTTTGTTTTGTTCCCCACAGAGGAGCCAGATGAAGACGAGGACGACGAGACCTCGGAGGAATCGGTGGAGGATGAAAGCGAAGAGGACCTAACGGAAGCACCTAAAACATCCTCAACGCAGCCTCCGTATAGCCTCATCCCTCCACCTCCTGTCTGGGTTCAACGCAACCAGGGGCTGAGTATGAGAAGATGGTTTCATCTTTTTTTTTTGGCAGCTTTGGAACATATTCTATAGTCATACAATTACTTGTTGTCCTCTTAAGAACCGCCAGACTACACAAACACGCGAATATATAAAGTACTACCTGTAAAAGAGACAAAAAAGAAAACCCAAGTATGTTGCCCTGCTAAATCTATGGCTCTTTTCTTCCAGTGCGGAGCTGGGTAGAGCTGATCAGAGAAAAGGTGAGACTGCCCCCTGCTGTCCTTAAAAAGTCTTGGTTGATCATCTAATCTGTTTCCTTTACTTCTTTGCAAAGTGGTGTTAAGAATGAAACTGCTTCTATATTTCTATATTTTCCTAATTGTCAACAAATCCAACGAAAAAGACCAAAACCAATAATTAATTCATCCCACTAGGTATTGCCTCTGTAGCCAAAGCCAGATACACAGTAATCTATTTATCTGTGCCATAAATTATTACTAGAGCCACAAATGTGTATTAATCCTGAGCTGAAAGAAGTCCATAACAAATGAACCATTTACCCCAGGCTGAGTAATGTTTGCTAAAAAGTACAGTGGCCAGCTGTTTAAGGGATTTTTTTCTTTAAAAAGAAAAGAAAGAATATGAATATATATGTAACCTGTTTTTAAAGATTTACATATTCATATGTACAAATGGGCTTGGTGCTGAAAGCCACATACTGGGTAGGGAGGTTGTAAAGTACTGAGAGACAGACTAACTCCTTCTTTTCATGGGATTTATTTGTCAGTCTTATCTATTAAAGGCTGCATAAATCATCTTTCTTAATGCAGGCAAATTAACCACCACTATTTATGATTATTTGGGATGCAAGAGAGATGAAATGGATTTACTTAGACGTGTTTACGACTCTGCTCCATTTTGACCTCCATGTCTCCACCCAGGCGGGTTATGTGTCTGGGATGTTGGCCCCTGTGGGCATTGGCATCACTGGGGCCCTGCTAATCGTCGGCGCCCTCTACAGCATCAGGATGATTCACCGCAAAAGGAGGAACAGCTTCAAACACCAGAGGAGGAAGGTCAGACAGCCAGAGGTCAATACCCTACTTTTTTCTTATCACTTATCACTTGTTATTGAGAATCAATCTTGTATTGAGAATTATGTTTATTTTGCCTCCCCAGCAACCTCGAGAGCCCGGGACCAGCCGTCAGGACCAGGCCATGCTGCTGGCCGACAGCTCCGAGGATGAGTTCTGATGAGACCCTTTTTGGCCTCCTTTTGTCTGTGACCAATGGCTGATGCTCCTGTAAAGGAGGTTCGGCAAACACCCCCATTGCTATGACAACCGCATCTCCAATCACCCTGGGCCGTTTGGCTATGACTCATCTGATCCACAGAGTGTGACAGAGTATAGGGCACAATTTGCTGTGTAGGGCACAGTCTGCCCCCCCCCCCCCCCTCCCTCTCTAAAAGTACCCATGTGAGCACTTTTCTGAATGTTGTCAGGTGATGTTGACTCTAATGGCTTTGCAGGGCTGGTGTGATGCACTTTGACATAAAAAAAAAATAATATTGCTGCTCGGAAAAACAAAATGCATTAGCAGGGTATTGGCAGGATGAAGGTTTTGCTGGTGAATTGAGGTTTTGACTTTGTGGTGTTGAGGGAGAGAGTGTGGTTTCTGTCAAGTAATAAAAAAGGGCTGTAGAAGACTTACATACATTACATAAACAATGTAAATATGTGTAGCTGACTTGGGGTCAGTCATGTTAGTGTAAATAAAGATTTATTTCTTGCTATACATCTAGGATATTAACAGAATTGTTTAACATTTTGGGAAATAAGTTCATTCCCTTTCTTGTTGAGAGTTCGATGAGAAGATTGGTACCACTCTCATGAGCTAGCAGCTGGTTAGCTTAGCATAAAGACTGTAAACAGCTAGCCTGGCTCTGACCATAGGTAGCTGCCTACTTGCAGCTCTAAAAGCTCACTAGTAAACATGTTGTTGTAAAACATGTCATGTGACAAACTTGGCTGGGAGCAGTGACTTCCATGAGCCTCTGCTGGTTACCTTTCAAATGTTAATTAGTGAGCTTTAGAGGTGCTGGTAGGCAGCTATCTATGGTCAGAGCCATGCTAGCTGTTTACAGTCTTTATGCTAAGCTAACAGTCTCTTGGCTGTAAAGTTAGCATAATTTTTGGTATCGATCTTCTCATGCAACTCTTGGCAAAAAGAAAAAAAAAAAGAAGCAAATAAGCCTTGTTCCCAAAATGCTGAATGACTCCTTTAAAGCAAGTTTTCCACACATTTTAGAAACCTTCACATACAATTAATTTGAGTTAATGCTTCGTTTAAATGTGAATTTTGTGAAAATGTAAATGTTTTATTCAAAGTCATTTGTTCATCAGTTCCTTTGAGATGCACATACAAAATACAATAATCCTACAAAAGTGTGTAGCATAAAACAGATGTAGACGTACAATATAACTGATATTATGAATGAATTCTTTTGCCAAATATAAATTTTTTAAGTGCATGACTATGTCCGAGTGTTTGTTGGCTGGAAAAGCACAAACACTGAAAAAACTGGGGCTGAAGTTAATATTTTCTTTTTTTCTAAAACCAACTCTTTTTTGAAGGTCATTTTGCACAATAGTGGGTTTTGTGTGTCAAATCTGCAAGGACAGATAAAGGAGACGTTTCGGCCGATACGTTCGGCCCAAGAATGTCACATTGCTGAGGTGCAATGAGTTGTGGTCAGACAAAGTCCTTGCATTTGAGAGAAAATAAGAGGAATCATTTCATAAAAACGTTGCAGTAGCTCAGACAGAAAAGATGCAAGAGCCATCCTTGTAACACCACTGACGATAACACAAGTCTTGTCTTTAGTTTTAAATTATATTTTCTGTAACTTCATGAGCCATTTTATATGCTTAATGTACAACTGCCTGTTTATATGCAATGCTGCTGTTTTAGGGTCAGTGTGATGTAAAATAGTGGATACGTTTGTCTCTTTATGTAGATAGCAAACAGGATGTGAGCAAATAAACAAGTATTTTAGATGTCTGATTGTGACTCTTATAAAGCAGCTTCAGTGTGAATTATGTTTTAAATGAAACCCACTCCAGACAGACAACCCAGTTTACAGCATTAAAAAAATCAAATAATTTATTTCTGTGTTCTTTTTCCACATTAAATAAAAGCTATCGGACATTTCCAGATCAAAATCAAGAGGGGACAGGGAAGAGGAACAGGGGAAACAGAAATCTGACATGCAAAAAGACCTTTTGCTCTCCCCTTTGCACACTTCTAGGATGGCGGTGGAGGCGGTGCTGGCCGCCCCGAGTAAGACAGCAGGAAGCCCCTGTGGTTGGTGGTTTGGTTGGTTGTTATAGGGACCACAGCTTTTTGTGGTGCAGCATGACAGCCAAGACAAATGTTGTTTCTCTGACCGACAAACTGGTTTCTGTGGGAATTTATGATTGTAACACTCAAAATGTAGGATGGCTGATGTCGCCCTAGGAGAGGATAGAGAAGTGGGGTTGTGATTGTTAGAGCAAGCTACCTGGATAGAACAGCGGATGGCCGGGGGGGGGGGGCTGCTTCTGACATCTGTGAACACTGAACTGGCATGTCAAGTCAAAACCTATTCCAAATGCACTGTGAGAGAGAATTGGGTAAAACTATGCATCACCACAAGCCATGGCAAAAAACCGATATTGATGACAAAGCCCTTCAGTCTGTGATCATGGTCTAAATGCCCACATACCTAATGGAACTGCCAGAATTTCACAGGAGTAAAACCAAAAAGACGACAACAGACCCTTTTCCTTCAAAATCTAAAATACCTCCTCATACTGAAAACTGTTCTGAAAGAAGGAGATAGGTTACATTTGTAGTGTTACCGATCCGGTCCTTTCATCCAGCAGTAGTCACTGTATAAAAGAAGAACAGGCTGGGACAGCGAGGGGACACAGAAGAGGGGAAAACGGGGACCTACAAAATAAACCAAGAGTTTACACAGGGTGATAATTGCAACAGTGTCAGATGAGCAGTAAAGATAATAGTTGGTGTTCAGGGTCCAGAGCGTTTTTGCCCACTATGAACAGCTCATAATTCTTGTTACACCTCTGGATGGGCTAAAGTAGCACAGAAATTAAAAATAAAAATCACATCTGATAAATCAACCCAAAATCGCCCCCTTTCCAACAGATGATTCACACACACACACACACACAAAAAAAAACATGCTCTCAATAAATCTGATGAATAGAGCAACACTAGTATACAAATCTGAGAAGAAAAAAAATAAAGTAGGTCATCTGATCCATTGCTCCAAACGCAGACACAAACGTACGTACACAGGCTGTTATGTGGGTGGCAACTCTGTAAACATCTATACTCTCCCTTTCAGTCCTGGGATGAAATATTTCAGCTGCTGAAAAGGGAAATAAACCCAAAACATGAACAGAGGTCCTGTAGTGTCTTTCAGAGACTAGCCCATCAATCCATAAATCGTTAAAACAGCCAACTACCACGAATGTTTGCTGGAGACTTTTGTTTGTTCTGCAGTCCAATATTTTGCAGCAGATTTTACTCTGTTGTGCCACATGGCAGTGTCTTGCAGTGCGCTCTACTCTGAATATTGTAGGCAGGATTGAAGTACACTGATGTCCAATTGCATAATTTGAGGCGCCAATGAAAAAACAATTGCATTTACAACCAAAGATGGAGGTTGTTTTCCCAAATTTGACTTTGAAAATAATCAAAGCAGATTTAGGGTTTATTCTCACCTCAACCTAACTGTCTCCTGCCCTTTCTATCTCATGGAGCACTTCTTCCTTCCTGTTGTCCTTATAAGGCTGAAGCAAAACACAGCACCTCAAAGGGCTGAATGTCCTCTGCGGGGGGGGGGGGCTGTACGTAGAGAAATAAAAGTCTAACAAAGCAGATCCACACCGTTGTCACAACAAGACACACACAGACACATTCATACTACACATACACACTGCAGCATGTTCCAAAGAAGTGCATCTGACCTTTGTTCATTTTACTATTAAGAAAAAAAGAAAAACGGCTGAAGCAAACGTTCTTTGCCATAATTAGTGTGGATTGGAACGCCCGGGTGCATCTATGACGTGTTCCCGGCTGGAGATCTTCAGATGTTAGTGAGGTTGCTTGTGCATCAAGTTAGGGGCACCTGGGAAGTGCATTGTGGACTCAGCCGCTTAGCAGCAGCATGAGGTTATACAGGTGTATAGTAGACAATAGTAGTCTAAATAAACTGAAAGCGAACAAAAGAAAAAAATATAATCTGCTAAGAATACTTGTCTATTTTCCTTTTATCCAGAGATAAACACACGCACACACAGAGTATACTCAAAACAGGAATCCAGCATATGTAACACTTAGCCTCCGGTCTGGTGCCAAACGCAGACCAGAACCAGGCCGAGGCTGCCGTGTGGCGCCTGCCAGCGGGCTGATCACTGCAGCTGCGGCTGAGAGCGCTGATGGCTGAGTGGCACTTGCAATGAAGAGAAACAGATGAAAGATCTTTTAAAAAAAGAAAAGGGGAGTAAACTGAGAAGGGTAGGACACGTTTGACCACACCATCATTGGCAAGGAGTCTTTCAAAGACTTCATTTCATTCTGGGGAATTTTGCAGCTGGCAGTGCATTTGGGGAAAAGGTTCTGAAGAAGATTAAACTCCTCAACCATACTGTCAGGGTTTGACAATGATAGATTTAGTGAAGGACACTAAAGCGAAGATGTGGTCGGATCCACCAGCTGGGCAAAGTCTGAGGCGCTAAAGGAGTGATTCGATCAACCGCTCTGCACCAACAAAGGAAGGGATTCAGAGGTTTCACCTCAGACTGGGTTAATCAACACACACTCAGGCTTTACCCCGCACTCGAAATTAAAAAAAAATTCATGCATAATCTTTACAGGCTTCAGTCTTGGAGGCTGAGGCAGGTGATGGAAACAGCAGCAGGGAGCAGCTGTGCCCACTGGACAGGACAGGAAACAAAAACACACAACAACACGCACAGGTCCAATCAAGCATTGCGCTCACACGCTCACGTTCACTCGCTCACAGTGACACCAAGCACGCCACACACACACACGTGCACACAAACACAGGCCAAACACTCGTTTTCCAAAAAGACATGAGGCGGTACAAACACACAGTCATACTATAGCTTTTCCGTCAACCATCCAACTTACAAGGTTAAAAAAGAAACACAAAAATAAACTCCACAAATATTTTCTTCCCAGTCTGTTTTTTTTTGTTTGTTTTTTTCTTTCTTTGTTTTTTTTTTTTTTTTAAACGCCCTGCTTCCATGTTTCGCGTGGTGTTGTTTTCTTTAAGTCTTGTTTTTGTCTTGTGTTCTGCAGGAGGATTTGGTGTGGTGCCATGTCCTCTGGGGTTCGAACGCACATCCTCCCTTGAGCTGCCTCACGTCGTGGTCAATGCGGCATCCAAGCTTGAAGGTCAAAAGGTCCCCTAGTCCCCAGTCAAGGTCATCCCAGAGACCACCCTCACTTTCCCCCTTCCCCCTCGTCACAGAAAGCATCAGGGGCCCCTTCATGAAAACATCAGGTGGGATGTGGTCCCTTTCTGCCTAAACAACAGTTGTTCAGAGGTCAAGGACAAAAAGAAGGTGTGTTTGCGTGTCTATGCATACCTATGTGCATACTCCTTATGTTTGTACACAGGTGTGTACGTGTGTGCGGTGTGTGTGTATAGAAGAGTGAAATGACCAGGGCAGAGCTGAGGCTGTCAAGCTGATAGTGTACGAAGTGAACAGCACCCGCTGTCCTGTCGTCCCCCCGCCCCCTCGTCTTTCCACTAGCGCAGCCACAGTTTGAGCCGCAGCGCATCCACTCCGTTCAGGTAGTATCTGAACAGCCGCTTGTCTCTGACAAAACCCAAGTTCTCGTACAGCTTCAGGGCTGATTTGTTGGTGATTTCAGTCTCCAATACAACCTGGGGACACACAGATGGTCATGTCAGCATGTTGTCCTAAACATGAGTGGAATGACTGATTATGGCTGAAGGTTTACTACTTTTTCAGAACTGTGTACAAAAGATTTGTTGTTGCTGTGGACTGTTTGTAGAAGGTAACAGTAGTTTTGAATGTTTTAGCCTATCGAAGGGAAAATGTCAACAATACTGGAAATGAGCTTATTTGCTGTCATAGATCAATTTCATCACTGCTGGACCGGTGCAGCGACAGCTTTATTTTTCCCCCTATGCTAAAAACTAGACTGTTAGCTTCTGTAAACAAAACCTACTCAACCCCACCACTCTAAAACAGCCCTAGTCCCAGGTTGCATCTTGTTAGCTAGCTAGTCATCAATACTTACAAGATACAACTGGGTTTTGCACATATTTCTAAAAAGCATGCCAAGCCAGAAAATTAGCTTTAAGGCACCTGGCGTTCTACATGCTGATGTGTAGTTTTGGCGGTCAGCTGTGGTGTGGTGTTACATCACGGTGACAGTCCTTCAGCCTCAGTCAACGATGACATTGGAGAAAGTTTAATACGGACTCTCATTTCCATCTCAAACATCTGCCCTTTCTAGAGATTTCAAATTCTTTTAAAAATCGACTGTGTAAGAAGCAGGTGAGAGAGTATGCGGCTATTCAGAGAGAAACCAAGCAAATGAAATAGTTTGTAGGAGGAGGGAAGTTACTGAAAGACTCAGAGTAGCTGACAATCAAACCAAGGTTACCAGCAAAGTTAGATAAGTGAAGGGCAGGACAGGATTGTTGGGTCTGTAGATATAGAGTTTG
>JAVQJF010012733.1:0-13965 GCA_036023855.1 Gadopsis marmoratus
GGGTTGGGTTTGGTCAGAAAATATGGTTTTTTGGGGTTTTGTGGTTTACACGCGGGACTGAATTTGACCCAAATAACTTATTCTTAAATTTTGGTTACTGCAACCTCCCCCCCCCCCCCCCCCCTCCTTCTTATAGTGTGTATGTTTCTGTAGCTTCTATGTTATGTGCTGTGCTTATGTAGGCCACAGAGTCACTTCAGGACAATTGAAGCAAGCATGCAGTCATTTGTGATGGTGTTGAATTTTCACATTTCTGAGCAACAGCCTGACAAAAAAAAACAAAAAAAAAACAGAAAACAGCTTTTGCATTCTTACACTCCTGCCTTTGTGTCGGAAGGTGCTGCTGGTTCTCATGCTTACTCAAGCCTGTTTTTCCTGACCAACTGATGTAAAATAACATCATCAGACTCTGAAGCATCACACTACAATACAAACACCTTTATTAATCCCACTAGGGGCAATTTGTTTGGAGCAGCTTGTTGTACACAGGAGCAGAAGCAACGCTCCCCTATTAAAAAAAAAAACAAAATAAAACACGATCTCGCACAAAAGAGTGAAAAGGGTTCGCAGTGCTTCTTTTTCAATAAATAAAATGCGGAAAGTGCCGAAATACAAATTGCTGCTGTGAAGTGAGAAACTCGGGGCCGACATTATGTGATTACTTTGGGAAAGAATCAATACGTCCGAAAATAGTTCCTCAGCTTATGTGTGAGAACTGAAGTGAAATTTTACACTATGAGTTCCATCAGCCAAAGTATTAATGTTTGTATCAAGCAACAACTCTTCAGCTTTCAGTGGCCTTCCAACACCTGTATGATTGATTTGATTTTTAAATCCAAATTGAGACTTGAGTGCAGTTTTAATGTGTCAATTTCCCAGCTTTAACTAAAAACTTCCCCTGCAAGTTCAAATCAGCCATCGAGCTGAGTTATAGTGCTGATATGATAGCTGTGTTTTGGTGCCAATACTAAATCAATGCTTTGCTGCTTTTTCGAATATAAAAACATGTTATTCTACACACAAAAAGACCCCACATTTTTTTTATTTAACAAAAGAAGACCAAGTTCTCAACTGTTAAACGTGGGAGAACTTAGCATGAACAAAACGGTCTATAATTGACAAAATTCGGATTTAAAATCAGGAACCATTCAATCAAAGGATAAGTAAACGAGATTAAAAATTAGATGAGACTGTCGGGCCAGAATGGCATAAGGGATGCACTTTGGCACTGAGATTTAAGTTTATGCTGACTTTTCTCCAGTTTACTGGTTTAATAAAAAAAAAATAAGAAAGAAAAACAACAAGCAACTGTTTTGTTTCATCTGGGTCTTTCGTGTAGAGGTTTGTGATTTTTCTGGATTTTAGATTTGACAGGCCTGTTTGTCTTAGACCGCCAATAACAAAAAAAAACAACAAAAAAAGGACTGGAGTTTAATTTATAGAAAATGTATAGAAAATAATTTACCCAACACCACGTTTTCTTTATCCCCTATGAAGCAGCAACCCCCCTCCCCCCACACAAAGACAAAAGTCAGGTCTGTAACCCCTGCGGCCCCACCCCCTTGCTCTTTGACCTATAGTGGAGGCCTGGCTGAGCACAAACAGTGGTCCTTCCCCTGAAGCCCTCCCACCACCTCCACCTCCACCACGGGCTCCTGTTTCACTCGGGCAATGAAAGGGCCTACTGTAAATAACGGGGGCCTGGCTGACCCCGGCGTTTATCTGGGCCTGAGACCCCTGCATCCATCCTACTGTAACAGAGCCCACCGCTCACAATAGACTCTCTCATGGGTGTTAGACTGGGGGCTCTCTCCCCTCTGTGCCCACTCAGAATGGGGATTAGGAAAAAAAAATAAATAAAAAGAAGGGCCCCTGTCAGGTCCACAGAGGGGGTCAACCCCCTCCAATCCAGCATCGCAACCCCGTCCCACAGACACTTTAGCCTTTGTCCCCCCGTGTGAGACTTGTGAGCAGGGAAGGACAGAGGGAATGCGAAGATGGGGCTAAAGCCTGAGACCAATCACTCTGACAAAATGCTGGATCAAACTCACGCCTGCAAACACGGTCAAAGCTCAGTCTGTGCCGAAGCCACCGAGACGTTTCCAACCTCAATTCAACCGTTGGCTTCTTTCTGGATCAGTCGGCGTGCCGGTTGGAGGGTAACACGCTCGATTTTCTAAAATGTGTGAGAACGTTTCATATTTGGGATGTTTGTTTTTGCATTTTCCCTGTCAGTGGGGCTGCACAATTAATATGTACAGTCCAGTGCTGAAATAATTAAAAAGGTGGTTGATTCATTATTCAGAAATCGACAAAAAAATTTAATGGACCATTTTGATAATCATTTAAGCTATTTATCAAGGGCAAATGCTAAAGATACACTGGCAATTGAATACATTTAAGGATGTGACCTGGGGCGTTTTCCACCATTTCACAGTGACTAAACCATTAATTGATTTATTGGGAAATAAATATTATAATGAAATAAATTGTTAGTTGTAGGCCTGGTCCAATTATCTTCCGGAATCCTCAATTTTGGGATCCCTTGCTAGCTACAATATGAAGGAGATGAGAAGAAAAAGGAGAGTTAGCTGAAGAAGATGATGATGACGACGACGACGATGAAATGTCTTCACGGCCTCGTGCTGTCTGTCGGCTAGCCAGCTCCTCTAGGTGTGTCTGTGTGTGAGAGAGAGAGAGAGAGAAGGAGGGAGAGAGACCCAGAGCGATAGGGAGGAGGTTTTCGGGTCAGAGGCTAAGTGAAATATATCCCCACTCTGAGGCATGCAAGAGAGAGGATGCAGGAAGCTGAGGGCCAGAGATAAGGGCACAGACGTGGGCGATAAGCACCCAAACACCTGTTAGGGAAGCGCCAGCTCCTCGCCTCAGACCAACACTCGCAGGAGGCAATAAAACACAAGCAGGGAAGGAAGAGAGAGAGAGAGAGAGAGAAAAAAAAGACAGTATGCGGACAAAACCATCAGAGAGAAAACTGCCGCTGTAATCTGCTTTCCTCGTGCGAAAGGTGAGAGCAGGGAGGGAAAACTGCAGAGGGTGTCTGGGTGCCGCTGCACGTATGAGGGGGATAAAGCCCCATCCTGTTTTACGCCATGCTTAATGGCATATGGCGGGAGCCTACAGCATCATTTGTAAGGTCAGCGGCGAGACAGGAGTGGCAGAAATGATGCTGTTTGAGTCATGACATGTCAGAGCCACCCGCTTCAGTGATCAGTCCAGGAAATGGAATGGCTTTTATTTATTTATTTATTTATTTATTTATTTATTTCCCCCCCCCCTTCTTCTTTTACTATCCCACTCTCGCCTTTCCAGGGCCCAGGGACAAACAGACAAACACAAAACAATCTGGAAGCGGTCAAGAGAGACCTTGGAGATGCCTGACAGTCGGGCAGTAAACAAGAAAGAGAGGATTCATGACGCGTCAGGAGAGAAATTCACGGGCTGAGTATGGCGGGGGGGAAACCATCCGAGCAGTGATGTGGCATTCCCTATCAAATTCCTCATCAGTGGCGATCCGGCAATGAGGACGTCAATTAGGGTTAGACCGATAACGCCATAATCTGACACCTTCCAGTCAATTAGGTGTCGTATTTTCGTTACAAAACAAAACATTGTAGTCGTTTATGGAACTGTAAGGGCTTTTTAATGACTCGACACATATTAAACTTGGTGGAATTTTTCTTTTACGCAAAATGACCCAAATAAATTAAAATCAAGAGTAAACTGGAATTTCGCGTTGTCCACTACAATACACACCTGGCACCAGGCTGTAACGAGTGGAGATAAACTTGACAGAAGTGGGGATATAAGGATATATGCATTTATTCCCCGACTCACTCTGTGTTCAGACATTCTTACTCTTCAAGTAGACAAATCTCCCTTCAATTGAATTCAACCCCCACCTCGCATGCAGCCTGTGCGAGGGGGCCGGCCTATCCATCATCGGCTCTCTCCCTCTGGTAATCTCTCTGGGCGTCTTCGGTCAGCAAATACATAAATCAATTATGGTTTTAAGCTTTATGCCATGATTTACCCAACTGATCCCTCCTGGATTACAGCGAGGCTTAAAAAACGTGTCGGGCCGGCGCTAAAGCTTCGAGTCGCCGTGACATTCATTGCACTCCTGCCACGACGCTCACCGAGCTGCATGTCAGATGCCACAAGTATAGATCTGAAGGCATTCTGAATAGGCTGACAGGCAGATAGGCTGCTTTGTGAGCACACAATGACGTTCATCTGGTAATGCAATTCAGATTCCAACCCATGCAACCTAAATTTGTAAAACGCTCCGGGGTCTAAACTGAGCGTGCACACTAACCTGTGAGGGAGTGGCGTCTTTGGGCCATTAGCATGTCATACTAACAGTTGGCGTCATCAGATATAGCATCCTCACACCACAGCCAATCGCACAGCTGAACTCCACAACGCCAAGTCGGATGGTTTCTAAATCCGATGATTAATTGCTAATAAGGCGCTGGCTGCCAGTAAACTCACACGCGAGTTGCTACGTAGCATAAAAGAGGGGGACACGTACTGCCTCTGAAGGTTTGCACTCGGATTCGTTTGACTGGTGTTGTAGCCAGAATGATTTAAATATTTTGGATGTTTTGACATGTGGAGTTAACAGGTCAACGTGCCATTCACTGTTGTTGCCTTGAGGACATCATTTAAAGTCTGTATCGACGTCAGCTGACAAGCCCTGTTGTGTCGGCGCAAGTCATTCTAGCTATGTTTAGGCCAAAGTACGTTACTTTACTTTTACTGCTTTAAAAAAGTAAAAAGTTAACATTACCTCGCCAATAGTTATCACTTCCTCTATAATCCTCTATAACGCAGACAGCTTGAGATTTGACTACGTCACGTGGTTAAACAGCAGCATCACGGCCCTTTGTGCAATTGTGAGTTACCAGAAACAGTAATTATTGGCTCTTTTGTTTTTCCGTGTAACCCCGTCCCGGGTTAGCTCGCACCAAGCCAGAATTCACCTGTTCACTCGGTGGATTAAAAAAGGTAACATGGCGCTGATCTGGCCTCAGTTTCCTACCTGAGAGCTCCTTTGTGACAGGTGATGGTGGAGAGAATGTGGGGGATAATTTGTATGACCAGCTTCTTAGCGTGCTGGTATCACTCCATTGGGGCCCCTTGCCAATCTCTGGCAAACCATTCAAGTGGCAACAAAGAGGCTAATTAGAAGCTCTCTCGTTGGATGCCCGCGGAGGGCTCCGGGTTGATACTTCCCAGGGAGGCTAGGGGGCCTCTGAGGTGGCGGTGGCAGCTTTTTCACACACAGACACACACACACACAGGACATTTGTGAGCACACTTGGGTTGGCCCTTTGGCTCTAGCACATTTGCTCTTTGTGGCCGTCCTCCCTACGGTCTGCCAGAGCAATAGAAGCAGAGAGGGGGAACCGACACATCTTCTTTCATGTGGCGGGGACCCAGAGAGGGCGATGCTAATGGGATATCGATGGGATTAGAACCCAGAGCGTTCAGGACCAGGAGAACAGAGGCAGGGCTCTATGAACTAGAACTAAAACCCACTCAGCTTAAGGCCAGATAATTCTAATTCTATTGACTTTTTCTTTTTTTAATGGAAAGGTTGACAATGATGCATGCACCTTAATACAGTAAAAATACAGGAGAGGAAGGTCTGCTAAGTTCAAATAAGGTTTAAAAAAAAGAAAAGAAATGCTATTAAAGCATTCTCCCTGCAGAAATTGACTCACTGTGCATTTACAGAGAAGCGGCGGCACAACCTCTTCCCCTACCAACACTCGCAGCAGCTTCTGGGAGCAGAGATACACATCAGGAAGTTAAGGCCGATAACACATCGACACATTTGCATGTCACCTGATAACTGGCTGTAATTAGTACTCCCCTTGAGCCCCACAGACACAACAAAAAAAACCAAAAAAAAAACCCAACACGCTCACATGCACGACGCGGCCAACTTCCAGTAGAGTATGTCATCCTTATCCCTCCCTGCAGACCACAAGGCCCCCACAGGGACAAAAGATAGGGCCCTCCGCGTGTTCGTTTCGTAGCAGCCCCTGCCAGACCGCATCAGCAAAGGCCACGTCTGCCGAGCGCTGTTAGCCACACAGAGGCAGCTGGTCGCACCGAGTCAAGCTGCTAACTTTTATTGCACAAGCACCTCCCTCCGCTCTTATCTCACGGAGGGAGGCGATCTAATCAGCCTGCTGATTAGATCGCCTCCCTCTATTGCCATAGCCACTGTCTAGATATTAGACAGCCCCCCGCCCCTCTCCTTTGCGGTTGCCCTTCTGGTTTTCGTTCCTTCCAGTCCAAAAAAAAAGCACCTCAATTCCTTCTACTAAAAAGCAGCTTCACCAGATGTAAGATGATGCCTGGCCACCTGACGACACTGCAAGACCGCACGACAATAAAATGCTCGATCTGTGTGTGTGTGTGTGTGTGTGTGTGTAGTCCATTCCACATGATGTAGCCCCCTGTGTTAAGTCTTTAATCGATACATCTCCCTATCCTGACAGCGAGGACAGAGCCCAGATCTGAGATCAGAGCGATGGCAGTGTAAATCTTTACGGTTCAACCAGAGCCTTTTAAAGCCTGTCTATAATTGGGCCTCAGCCAGCAGCTGCCTCGGCTGCGGCTAACACCGTGGGCCCGGTCAAAGCGCCAGCTCCTCGGGGGCATAAACAAACACTGCACCTCCAATAAGGGCAGAAAAGCACCTGTGTGAGGATAAAAAGAGAGACAATGTGGCAGCCAGACTTGAATAAGCCCTCTGCTGTCGTCTGCGGTTGAGGTATTTCTTGGAGAGGTGTTTCGTTGAGTGAAGCTTTTTGTGCTATTGGATTATTACGCCAACATGTACTGTACCTCTGAGTGCAAGCCGGGGAAACTTAGCTCACTGAGTGATTTCAAATAGAGGGTAATCCACTGCCATGTAATGGATGCTTTGTTGCCGGGCTTCTTTCAGGAAGCCGGAAAATGCTTGCAGCGTTTTACAGGTTCGGATCATAAGCTTGAAGCTGCTTTAGTTTTAGTTTGATTTATTTTATTTCAGACCAAAAGGTGACACACTGAAGTCGGAGAGCAAGACCGAGACAATGAAGCCGACTACTGCACGCTATCACCCATCATTTTGGTCCAACACGCACAGATGTCTGATGGAATTAAAGTCACAGAGACCTCAGCGGACCCTGGTGGCTACTTGGATGCAGGGAGACCAAATTTTCCGTAACAGTGCTTGCCGTCTCTGAGCCTGCCACTTAGCTTAGGCTATCAAAACAAACAAAATTCAATGATTTGTCTGTTCAAAAACATGCCTGCATCACCCACAGAAAACATCCTTCCAGGCTTCTGAAGCATCGATTCGATGACCACTTGCTAAAGTCTTGGTAGTTAAATGGAGCCACAGAACACCAAATTTGGGCAAAGAGGGTGGAGTCTGGATGGATGCGAGTGGGGATGAGGAAGTGGAAACCAGTACAGCTGATTGTGAAAGGTTGAGACACCCGTCAATCAAGCAACCTTGCAGTAATCTTGTGCAAATAGAGATTTTTTTTAAGCCAGCATCTACCACCCTTTCGTTGTTCTGCAGCTCGAGCCACACAACCAGCAACCCCGCTGGCCATTTGAGCCAGTTGACCACGGCATGAATGTATAGTAAGAAAGCAGTGGTTAATGGTTGATAGTGACCAAAGCACACAAGTGCCAGTGTGTAGGGAAACAACTTGTACACTTTCCACTGGCCTCACCTCAACGTGCAGGGTCTGTGTGTGTGCATACATCGTTATCACCTGCCGCAAACGCTATAGGCCGCTATCTGCGCTCAATCTGATGGTGGTTTACTGAGGAGGAGTGCCAAGGGTTATCTGCCCCACTCTGATATGCACAGATAAGGGCCTTGGGCCCACTGTTTAAACACCTGGGGCCCGGGGTATTAGAGCACCCTCTACACCCCTTTGCCACAAAAGGAGAGGAAATGGAAGAGTGAGCGCTGGCTGCTGCTGCTGCTGCTGCTGCTGAAAGGAATGTGTAAGTAATGAACACGAGTGTGTGCGCGTGCTGAGGTTAATGCAGGGGTGATTATTTCCACCACTCCCACCCTGTACCCCAATACTGCCATCAATAATAAAAACAACATGAGCAAAAACAGAGAGGAGAGGCAGGAATCCGTCGACTTACTCCCGCAACCCCCTCTTCCCCCTTTCAAACAAGCCCAGGCTGTATTATGAAAGGACTTAAAGCACTGATGGTTATCAGTAATGTTTAACGCCTATATGCTGGAAAGGCTCTCCTTTAAAATAGGCACTTTTTTCACTTATGTTATGTACATTACAGCGAGGGTCAGTCATTTGCATGAGAATGGACGATTAAATGAAAGAGATAAACCCAAGGCTAGTTCCCGTGAACTGGATGCTGTGTTTGGAATACCAAGCAGTGGAGGGTTTTTTCTTCTTTCCACTGCCACTGCAGAATTAGCCCCCTGCATCATGCCTTTATTTTCCCAATAATCACTCAGGCCCTTCCTGTGTTGATTATTTTCTCAGTGCAAGGGTTACTAAAATATTGCTGTAATCCTGTCTCCCTGAAGCAGTAACAACGCTCACCCTGGGCTTCCTTTAAGAAATAAATCTGGGGCTTGTCAGTGGGGAGGTGGTGGGGTGAACTGCTGGAGGAGAGATGGGGGGGGGGAAATGTTGTTGTGGTTATGCCTTTGATAACTTCATTTAAAAAGATGTTGTCTAAACATAAGCAGCCATACAATAATTGAACCTAAATAAAATAGTCTAGAATTAACAAAATTTTGATTTGTAATAAGTAAAAACTACATATGTGACCAGATGTTTGGCGACAGTTGTGGATAATCGGTGCTAGATTTTGATCAGTACGAAGAAGTGTACAAGGTAGCATCTATTCAGTCCGGGTGGGGTGTTTTTTTGTGATATAATCCAGGGCACAGAGGAATGAAAGGGAGACAGAGACTCAATTTATACAGGAAGTGGGTACTTTCTGCTGCATTCATTTCAACATAGACGCACACACAGATACCTCACACCAGCGACCTGTGCCACATCTGGAAGCAATTACACTCGTGTTTGACTTGACCCGCCCGCACCAAGTGAACTCTGCCAAATTTCTTTATGTGTTTGTTGCAGAGGCAGCGGTGACCCTGACACAGTGGCTGCGGGGAAATGATGTGTAATTAGTCAGAGGGAACACGACTCTGCTCTGTCTGAAATAAAACATCTCGCATTCACATCAAAAGACTCGGGCAGCCTGACAGGATGTACGCCAAAAAAAAAAAAAAAAGAAAAAGAAGCACGGACTTGATATGCTATCAAATGACCCACATTGAAATTTGTGAGGACACGAGGAGCGCCTGAATTATCAAGGATCTCAGGGTAGCACAGCAGACCTTTCATGTGCGGACGGCAAAGCAGACAGCGGATGATGCAATGTTTGATTTCTACACTTCAGGAGGCTGTCAGGACAGCGCGTACAATATTAAAGAGTGTCGTGTCGGTGTATCAACCAGTCTAAATTAACCCATTAGTATGCTATGGGGCGAGGCGGGAAGATCAACGCATGAAACGGTTTGGAAATCTCCTTTGATACAAGATTTCCCAGCTAGAGCGAATTGATGAAATTCCTCTTGAAACACAGGCAACCATTTCACATGCCAGACTTTTCTCAAGACAGACTCTGGTGCAGCCTTGTCCTTTAACACAGCGAGACTACGTTACTGCATTTTACACAGACGCTATAGTGCATATTAAAGCTGCTGTTAAAGCCTGTTTAGGATGAACTGTTCATAAGAAGCTCAGAATTTACTTCTACAGTTGCTGGTTGTTTTTTTTTGCTTTTTTAAACGCATAGTGTCAGTCCATGCAGAAATTCTTTTATTCAGCGAATAATGAGCACTCATCACGAAGGCCACAAAGGTTTGTACAGTTTTAGAAGCAACTGCCAACGCCACAAAACTACAAAGTAATTGACCTTACTGCTAGTGTTAAAATGGAGCGAAAGAAAAACACTGCACACTAACGTAGCATAAGGCTGTAAACAAGGACACCGCTCTCTTTGGAGTAAAAGCCATTCTGTAATATTCTGTATTTTCTAAAAGACACTAGGGGCTCTCAGCCAACCATACTGAGATACTGGCTCAACATGAGGGGTTGGGTGACGGGGTTCAAACCCTCACGTGAACTTTAACCACTCCGCATTCCTATTGATTTAAGCAAACATTACAGGGTGAGAAGGTGGCCTTCAAGGAAGAAAAAAGGGCCTCCAGTCCAAAGAAACACACTGACTGTGCAAAATCCACAAAGAAGTGATGCAAGTACATTGTGCAAGGTGCCTGTACTCCGACTGGGCCGACACGGTTTAGACAGATGCAGACGCGTACAATGCGATGACACATACTATGACACAAGAGATTTGGGAGAAAGTCTGCAGGTGAGTTTCAGTGTTTTGAGCAAAGTTTCCAGGCCTTGAGATTTATTTATATCCAGCGACTGAAATTCTGCCACTCCCCTGTCCTAGAACTACCTCGTCTCGGAGACCCGGTTCAGCGCTCATTTCCTGGGCTGACCGTCTACTCCAATTATCAAGCTAATAAGGGCCCCCTTGTGCAGATATTGGAAAGGGGAGGCGAGTTGGGGGGTGAGGGGGCTACCACGTCGGTAAGTGTGTGCGATAGCTGCCGCCCACATCTTGTACGGTGTGACTAATGGTCTTAGACAATGTTACGGCAGTCACCTGGGCAGGCTTGGCAGTTATTGAAGTTGTGGATCTCTGGGCCTGAGCCAAAGGACATCACTTTGAAAGTAATAGCACGTCCACAGATGTGTGGATGCGTTCTTTTCTCAGCGGCCATCATCACTGACACACAAAATTAGTGGCATTGGCTTAGGAAAGCCGGAAGAAAACAAAACAACCAAGTTCTACTATTCTCCAAAAGCAGGTGCAGGTTACAATCATGTAACTGATACGTACTATTTGTAAGGTGTCTGGCAATTCTGAGGGCAAATGACTTTCACTTTCTGCGTCACGCGACGCAAACTGCCTAAGCAATCATGAACCGTAATAAAAATCGGATTCATTGAGAAAAACAAAACAACAGCTGTGTTGACGGGCTTAAAAAGGTGACCAATTTCTAGGCAAAAACAATTAGCAAGCAGCTACTCAAAACGAAAACTTGGCTTACCTGTGCTGCTCCACAGCATCGTTATCTGGTAGCTCTGCACCGCAAACATTGCAACGTTCATGCTGGTTCCTGCCGTCGGGTTTCATGCCCACCGCCAGCTCGCCGAGCTTGCTGAAGAATTCTCTCTGGATGAAGCTCTGAGGCAGGAGTCCCCCGTAGGCACTGAAGTCCATAGACATGGCCAGGGCTGGGGATATGGGGAGAGTGGAGGCCATGGATGCCGGCATGGACATGATGGCATCTGATTTATGATTGATAGGTAGAGAATACAGCGAGGCCAGATGCTTCTCCGTCATTCCGGCCATTGCTTCGAGCCCCATCTGGCTGACTTCAGCTTGAGGGTCGCCCATGCCTTCGTCGCGGACGTAATGTAACTCGCGGGCACTGGTGATCACGCTGCTCCTGGTTGGTGTCCCTGGACCGTCTCGGTTCCTGTCCTCCCCACTTCGCTCTCCATTGCTGGAGGCACTGGACTCCATGTTCGGAGGGCTCTCGTGGCCATTGCCACCCATGTCGACTTGCATCATTTCAGTCTTGATCTCAGTCATCAGGTGGTGGGAGTTGCCGTGGACGAGTTGTTCACCCCCAAAGCCCTGCTGGAGCAGAGACTGGCCGATGCTCATCAGGCTGTCCACAGCAGCTTTGGTGGGACTCAGGGTGGAGACACCGAAGGAGGTGGAGACAGAGGGACTCTGGTCCAACATGCCAGCCATGATGGAGACTTGCTGGGTACCTGACAGATAGGGACTCTCCATGGAATGCTTTTTGGAGTTCTTGGCTCCATTGTGGCCTTTGCGCTCTTCGTCCTCCTCCGTGCTCCCGTCATTAACATTGACCTCCACGTCATTCTCATCCGAGGACTGGATGGTTTCCAGGATCTTGAGGCATTGCTCTTCCAAGTATTCAATCTCTAGGATCTCTGCCGCATACAAAAGGTCATCCAAGTCCTCCACCTTAGCCTGGAGCGTGGCAGTGTAAGCATACTCCAAAATCTGCTGAAAAGTCTTTGGTGAAAGAAAGTCCAGGGTGTAATGCTGGCTGCTGCGGTGGAAGAGGATCTCAAACATTTTGCTTGTGCAGGCTAGCACAGTCCGGTGAGCGTGGAACTCCTGGCTGTCTACCATGATGACCACGTCGCACAGAGTCCCAGCCAGACGCATCTGGTTGGCCTTCTGCAGCAGGGCAGTGGGGTGGTTGGGGTTCTGGAGCTGGATCATGCCCATTTTAGTTAAATCCATTATGTCGATGCAATCCACGAGGCCGACTCATGAGGCTCACCTTCCCCGCTCAGCAGTGTTTTAAGCTATCTTTGTAAACAAGTCGAAACCTGGATGGAGAAACAGAAGTGAGTTCTGGTCAATTCTGATGCAACGTCAAAACTGTGCAGCTCAAATCCAACACATGCGATTCCCATATTTGTTGTCAAAAACACAACAAATGAATGTTCTTTTTTTCTTAAAATGCAAAGAAAATGAATTCAAGATTCCTCAATTGTCATCTTTCACAACAAATATACAAAGCACATTCATCAATTACATTTTCCAAATAAAAACGTGATTAATTGGGTCAGTAAATTTACTTGACGTAAGGCGCCATTTATTTTGTAAATGGCAAGTGTGAAGTCGGCGGAGTTTCAAATTGCAAATATCCTGCAGGGATGTAAACACTCTGTGCAGAGGCGCTGTTCTTAACATCAGCGGGGAGTATTGACTGTAGATTTCTGAAGGGAGACAATTTGTGAGGCGTCCAACTCGCTCACCCTGCATACCAATCAGTCCAACATATGTTATGTTCAAATGATGTCGTCGTTCGGTTGTCTGACGGTGGGGGGGGGATGCACACACAGTTAAAAGTGTGACCGCGCGAGTTGTGGCGTTTCACTGCTGCTTGGCTCACAAAGACTGTCAGCAGCCCTTCTGAAATTAAACAGCATCTTACTCAGTATTCCCATCACAGGCGGGGGAGCAGGGAGCAGAGCGGCGGCCAGAAATGGATGGAAAGGAAAGCAGGATGGGGGGGGAAAGCACACAGCGCTGCAGCACCAGACACCCTGCTCTGCCGTCGGTCACTAATTTCAAATATCCAAATGAATGATTGCCTCTGTGGCTGCTGTTAACTCGATATTCCAAGTGAACGGGGCAACGTGTTGCTCCACCTCATGTCCACAGCATTCTTTGGCCATGCGCTAAAATAAGGAGGGGAGGTTTAAATTAAATAGTCTCACTGCTATATTCACTTTAAATGAACGACTGTCTCTGCGACGCCTGATAACATGATTATTCGACTAATTATTGTGACCTACACTTAAACTATGCTCTCTTCATTGCTACAATTAAATACAAACAGTCTTGCCAATATATACATATATATATATATATATATATATATATATATACACACACACTCCAAATGAATGGATGACTGACCAGCTGCCTTTGACCATTGACCCACATCCTGGATGAGTTCAATGATGTCCAATCTTTATCTACTCAATCTATTCAATACATGTTGGTTTATAAAGGCTCATTTTGTCCCGCAGAAACTTAAAATGTTCCCTCTCAGAATCTTCCATTTCATTTTCAAAGAGCTCCACATTTCTTTTTAATAAAAAAAAAAAAAAAAAAAAAAAGAAATTTAAAAAATAAGGCGTAAAAACAGAGAAGTTCGGCAGCACGTATTTTCTTTCATCCCCGTCTGAGGACAACCCGCACACGCGCCCCCACCGGAGGGGACGGCGAGAAAAGGAG
>JAVQJF010012750.1:0-27508 GCA_036023855.1 Gadopsis marmoratus
CACACTCTTATCATATGTCACACGCAGCTTATAGAAGAAGGGTAAACAGCTCCATTGCAATGTAGGAAAACACAAATACATAAGAGAATAAAACACATGATTATCTATTTATTCTGTCACAAGTGTACTGTGGTTACTGTTTGGAATGATGGTTACACATTGCAACCCTAGTTCTAGGCAGTGCGTCATCTAAAACATTACCACTTTGCTGATGCTCAGCCACCAAGGGACAGCAAAGATGACCCCTCTGGAGGTGGCACCATGTACCATTCCCTTACTGTAGATCAGCATAATCTTGCACTCACCCCTACCACTGTAGAGACAGCAGACATGAATGCTCCATTAGGATTTATATTAGAGTCCAAAGATGGAAACACAAGCCTTGCACAGCTAAGCAATTCCAAAATGAAGTTGTTCTTTGGAGGTGTCATGGAGAAACTGCCTGTGGTCTTAGAGTTGAACAAAACACAGGAAACACCTAGAGACGAGAGACAGTCAGAATACATCAGCTATCTCAAAGAAAGGACACCAGAACACATCTTTCATAGTGTTTTAGAGACAAAGAATAATAATAATAAACTTTATTTATATAGCACCTTTCATACAAGAAATGCAGTTCAAAGTGCTTTACAACAAAGATATGAAATGCACAAAGTGCTTAACACAATAAAAAACAGTAATGCATTTAAGAAAAATAAAACTTGAAAAAGTATAAGAAATGGCAAACATAAAAATTAGCACATTTAGAAGAAAACAGAAAAAACAGTTAAGAAAAGTAAAACCTGGAAAGCTAAATTTAAAATAATAGAATAGAATAGAATTAACAATATCTGTAAATAGACATTTCCGTGTTTGATCACGTCATCTCTCTGAGTAAAATTAGAGCCAGACTTTACGTTTTGATTGTTGTACCATCTGAATCATAGACAAACTATCTGTTCAATGGCATGGTTTTGGCTCTAGAGGGCAGGCAGCAGAAAATAAAGAAATGCTAATAATATAATAAAAAATAATAAATGCTAATAGGTTCCATACATACAGGGGAAGACTAGAATGGTGACATCTGAATGAACAACATTTTCACTTCTCATTTATTTGATTTACTCACTGCGTTAGGCACCATCTTTAGTACAGCCTCTTATTTTGCACTTTCTTAGAAGACAAAACCATGTGACACTAACTGACATTCTTCCACAATCAGAAGAAACATAAGCACATTTTAGTGTTGCAATAATTTAAGTAAAGGCTGCTCATTGACGTTATACTACTGCTAGTGCTTAAAGGAATTGTTTTACATTTTGGGAAATAGGCCTATTTGCTTTCTTGCCAAAAGAAGATTAATATCATTCCCATGTCAGTATGCAGTGTTAATTAGTGAGCATTAGAGGTGCTGTTAGGCAGACCGAGCCACGCTAGCTATTGACTCCTAATTCCAGTCTTGATGATAAGCTAAGCTAACTCTAGCTTCAAATTTAGCGTATAGATATGAGAGTAATAACAGGAAGACCAAATGGAACGAAAGAGCAATATGGCACAATAGATATAGAAAATAGAGGAAGGGCAGAGAAAATCTCTCTGGCATCCCGTCTTACAACATTGTTTTAGTGGTATTGACTCAGAGTCAGCAGTAAAACACGTGTGTCCTGCTTTCTCAGGACTAATGATACGCATCCTATATAATATAACCTGAGGCATCTTTAAATGGCAGGCAAAGAGATGAGCTTGTGAAATGATGTGCAAAGCAGTTATCACCTTTCCAGTCAAGAGTTTCAACACTTCAAAAGGCAAACACTGGCAGAGATCTCATTCACATACTTTCCTCCCTCTCTGTATATCCGCCGGAGAGTTTATCTGTTCTCTCCTATTCAAACACGTACACCGTATCTCTCTGCCATGCATGATGTCATTAAACACATTTTGTCTCCAACTAAAATAAACAGGGTTGTGGTTATTCAGTTACGAATCAACAGATTAAGTCAGTTTAGAAACAGCCCCATTGAGCTTTAATGTAGGCATCTTTGCTGCTTATAGATGTTTTATCATTTCATACAGTTTAGTTAGAAGATTGATTCCACTCTCATGTCTGCATGTTGAATATAAAGCTACAGCCAGGAGATGGTTGGCGTAGCCTAAATATTGGAAACAGCTACCTGTTCAGTTAAAACAAATCTGCCTACCAGCTCCTCTAAAGATCACAATAAATAACACATTCTATCATGACTGCCAAACTGTTTCTTTGATGAAAATGTAGTAGTTCATTTGCATCCAAAGTTGAGCGTTATTTGATCGAATTCTATACATTTCAGCCCCTTGCCAAAACTGCAAAAATGTCTGAATGTTAAGTTATATCAAATAAACATTGTGATTATGAGCAAACTGTAACATTCAAAGCTGTGGAATATTTGTAAATTGTTAAACATTAAATTGGACATAAAATGTAGACTATACATGGCTTTCTCATCGACTGTACTGCTTACAGAGTCAGTTTCTACCTTCCTGGAGTGCAGTGAGCATATTTTAAACCCCACTAGGCCAAGGTCATGGATTCATCCTTGGCCCACAAATAATCCCTGTTTTTGTTTCAAGGCTCTATCTGAGCTCTACATATACTGTGTTTTAGGAGACAGATTATATGGAGAGAAAAAAACATTCCCACACAAACAGAGAAACAAACATTGCGTCTCCATACAGGAAATCATTTACTTACTTTAAACAAATTTTGATCATATCTATAGAGTGTAAGGCTCTATCAGCACATGATCAGCTGAGAAATCGCTCTGTAAAACATTTTGTTTGTGTAAAAAATTATGACAATCATTCTGACTGAAATATGTGTCTTCGGTTTATGACCTTAAATTAATAAATTGTCCCAGAGTTAGAAACAGATATTACCTTTTCAGCTGTGGCATTTAAGTCCTTGATCCAGAGTATTAGTATGAAGCAGACACGTAACGCTGAATGGCTAAATTGATTATTAAGTGAATAAATTATCAAATGCTCACATAAAGTAGTATTTCCCAAATAGAGAGAGCAGTCACAGAAGACACACTGTCCTTTTGGCTCTCTATGCAAACATTAGTCAACCAATAACAGGGAGGACTTGAATGACAGAAAATGTTACCATAGATCATCCCATTTAAACACAAGCAGTACAGGACAGTTGTGCTGTCTGCAAACATTTGTTAACCAATTACAAGATGTCTTTTTGGCTTGTCACACTTTAAAAGTATGACAAACTATTCTGACGCACCACATAAAGAAATAACTGTTATCTGGTTGTCCAGCATTGCTTCATAACATGTCTGGGGAGCACACAAGGAGATAAGAAGGAGAAATTTGGTATAACCTTTGTACCAGAGTTTAGCAAGGAAACTGCAAGCTTGGTTAAAGCTCATATTGGGGGATTTGGAACATTTGTATAATTACTGGCATATTTGTTTAAACAACAAGATATGGTGATAAATGTAACATAATAGTCTCTAAATATAGAGAATTAACTATCATATAAGAAGCCACAAGACTGTAAAATGCTCTATATGAGTTCTGTGTTACCATTCCCATGTTTGACATTTATGCAAACATTGAAGAGACAGGCCTGTTTTCTGAGATTCTGACTGTGAAAACATCTTCAAAAAGTTAGTGTTCAAGGTCAAACGCTTCATAAAATATATGAATTCATTTTCACAAGCCATGTTACTCATTCTTTCATAAATCTGAGCATGAGGCATGACATTTGCAAAACGGTAAGAATTTTAACTCCCAGTCATAACTCCACATTCCTCAAAGCAAAAGAGATAAGAATAAGGCCAAACATCTGGGCCGTGCAGACCACATTTTAACCATAGTCACTGAATGAAAGCAAACCAAAAAAGATTGCTTGCTTGCAGACACAACATTGCTCAGACGATCATGGGCTCGACCCATCATGTGATAAAGTAGAGCCTTGGAGAAACCTATGGGCTTAGCTTGCTGGTGTCTGCTGTCTAAAGAGGTGGCAACAACTGGAAGTCCCATTAGAATGTAACAGAAATTGTGCTGTACATGATCTCAATTGCAGCACAGTACATATACTGTAGTTGTGTATAGAAATGACACAGTTTTTCCAATAGACCAGATTCAAATGATAATTTCTTCAGTAGCTTTAATATCAGCATCATAAGCAGTGAGCAATGTATGGCAAAGAAAAAGTAATATGCTTTAATTCAATTCAATTCAGTTTTATTTATATAGCGCCATATCATAACAAAGTTATCTCATAGCACTTGAGAGAAAGGTATACAGTTGAGTTAGTAACAAGCATTAATGGGTATTAATGGGCATTAAAGAGTGTGTACAGATGGAGAGGGAGAGGAGGGGAGAGGACCTCAGTGCATCATGGGAAGTCTCCCGGCATTCTAGGCCTATAGCAGCATAACTAAGGGGTGGCTCAGATCTCACCCGATGCAATAAAGCCAAAAGTACAAGATGAATAAACAACAGCAGGATATACTTTACATTTCAAAATCTGTATTATAAATCAGCAAATGGTACCATAAACAGTAAAGTCAAACAGTTACTCTTTATGTACTGGCAGCTACTGCACAACTCTAGTGCAGTGTTCTCTCGATGCGTTAATTAATTTAACAAGTTATGCTTTCACATCTTCATACATCTAGACTTTCTGTCTTTGTTGCAGAATTACACATGCGCACCCACACACCCTTTCTTTCACATCCTCATGTGTGTGTGTGTGTGTGTGTGTGTGCATGCACTTTATTCATGGCACGTCTGTAGGACTGCAAGAGAAGTTGTAAACATCTTGCAAAACTTTAGATGTGTGTGACAGGGCTTGCAAGTAGGAGGAAGTGGAAAAGCAGTAGGTGGGATGTGACAAGTAGTGTGCTAACACTTTGGATAAAAGTGATTAGCCTAAGGTCAGAAAACTGCCACCAGCCATTCAGCATTGCACATGAGCTGATTTCATACATTCTACCAGATATTTTGGCACTGTAGTTGTCACTGGAAATCCTTTGAATGGCATAGAAGCTGTATTGCTTTTCTTTGTTCCTGTGAGGCAGGACCTGTAATGACAGGTGTTTGATGAAAGACTTACAAAATCATTGCTTTGAAACTTTAAGCTACAACTCACTGATTCTTACTGTCTATTGCTAGCTATAGTGCATCTGTCATTTAAACTAGTTTCAATGAGGAAGGAAAATGCTTCCTGTGTTTGCAAGCGACGCACCCTGTGACAGTGTTGTTGCACCACCATCACCAGCACACTGTCTGTATGTGTGTGGTAAAAGGCCTTACCTGATTAACTAAGACTTTTACATTGACACTATCTTCATCCAGCAGTTGCAACTGCAGTTCTAGCTAATGTGGCATTTAGAAGGATTTACTTTATCAAGTGATATTTCAGACTCCAGTGTTAGGTTGTGCTTTATCTCACCAACATAGCTTGACATTTGTTCCTGTTCATTACAGGAAATCAAGAACCCCCACATACATGACAACATCTTACGGTCTCCACACAACTCACCCACTTCAGATAAATTGTATGCCATACTGTACATACAGAAAAATAAATTACTACCGGTTATCAGTTATAAATATGAATCTACACACATCAATAAATGATGCCATCTGTCAAATAGAGTGTAAAATAAAACTACTATTTTCCTTTAACCTTCAATCAGCATGGCAAAACTAGAGAAAACCTTTTTATTTGTTCCTTTATCTTTAATCAGTTGATAAAAACAATTAAAGAGTAGTCAATTTTACACCTCTATTTATCTATAACCAGCACTATTTAATTTTGCAGGTGTTTGGTTTTTCCTTTGTTTGGTTTTAGCACATATTTAATCATTTATCTAATCCCTGTTTGCACCACACAGCATTTTTCTCATAATGTATGATTATATGATAATGAAATGTGTGTGCCCAAGTGTGCTGGTGCTGAGTATGCTAAACAGAAATGTCATAAAGAAAACGAAACAAACTCTTGCAACAGCAGCTGAAACATTTTAAACAGCAGGCTGATGCTATCTAGCTACGTAGCTAGCTGCAAAGGCGGGTTCTCTATTATGCATAGGTGTGATCAGTTATAGCCTATGACTTTTCTGTGACCTTTACTGCCTTAAAAAAATCACAATGTTAGTGGACAAAGAATGATACAGTGTGGACAGAAAAACACACAATAGTCCAAAATGCTGGAATGAACATCATCTCCTCTTAGTGTTAAACAATAATAGATTACCGCTGTTTTGGGGAAACAAGTTCTGTCTGAAAATCAAACATCAATAGCACAAAGTAGCCTGAGCTCTGTCACTTGACTGCCACGTGACTGGTCTGAGGCAGTTGCAAAAAATAAAACCCTACTAACCACAGTGCTCCACTGTGTTCATTATGTGGTCGCTAACTTTGTCTGCTGTTTGGTGCTGGGCTGGTAGCATACAGCAGGTTTATCAGATCTGAAAACAGCTGACTACTGCGGCCCAAAATGACACTGATGAGACCGGTGAGACCATAAGAGTAAAGTTGCAGGCTGTTAAACAAAAACAATGCGCTGAAAGATGCTAAAATGCCATAGCCACTTTAAGGGAGACAGTGAATCAGTTTAGACGAGGGCTATGGGAGGTGAATAGGGTATACAAAGACAGAATGTTCAGGACGTTTCAGACTACAAAATGCACAATCTTTATGCACAAATTAATAATTAAAGGTACTTGTATTTCTCCAACCTCAGTAAAGGTTAAAAACTGTACATTTGCATTTGCGATGTCTCCAGTTTGCTTTAGGTAGAACTGTGGTTTGAGCAAACTGTCATCTGATCATCTATCTGTACAAGTCAAATTGTGTCAAAGTCAAATTGAACCGGCTGTAATAAGGGAACCAGCACAACTCTCAGATGAATTCACATGACCCTGTTGTGTTCAGTCACGATACGCCCTACTCTATTACCCCACATAAAAATCACGTTGTTCTTTGCGAGGATCCACTGCAGCGCATCAGATTAGTTGAGTAGCATTTAACCACACAGTAGCTCTTTCATTTAATTTTAGCTCCCACGGATTCACTGAAAACAGCCGAGGGTGATAATTAAATATTTCAGCATTTAGCGATGAGTCATGGATTTCTGTCGTGTAACCCAAAGGAGAATAAATTACACTCTCTGTGAAATACATCTGAAGTAAAAAGATGCCTTTTATCAAAAGCACAAAAACAGCACAATGGAACACTGAGAGCTTGTGATCAAAGTTGCAACTGAATTACATGTCAACTGAAATAATTTAGTACAGCATTTCCTCACTTAAGGTGGATCATTCAGACAGTGATATCCACCTAAATTACAAAAATCAAGACAAGGAAGTTATTTTCTCTGCAGCCATCTTTTGGCAACAGCTGTACAGAATGCCAGATAGTTGTGCTTTCACACAGTGCAGCAAGTCTTTTGCTATAAATAAATTCCTAAACACTTAACAATTAAAGACAGGTACAGCCCTTATTTGAAAATGAATGAACAAATATTGTATGAACAAATAATACGTCAACGCATCAAACTCAGTGGCATCAGGAACAGGTAAGTGTGGTTTCCACTGTGTGAAACCTTACTATAACCTCCACAAATATAAAGTGCATTTAACCAGATATGGAAAACTTGGCATATTTGTTGCATACCTACATGTTTTTACTAAAATGTCTATATTTATATTCTTCAAGTTACTCACTGTATAATAGCATTTACAACTTTGTACATGGTACCATTGACTTCCCCACACCTGGCGGAGGCTCAGGGGGCAAAGAAAGCAGCTTGAGGAGGCGCCATGTTATGATCCCGTGTAGACGTGGATGCTGAGAGGGAAAGGGCAATCAGCCAGCAGTAAAAACGCATCTGCTGCAGGTGGTTAACTGACAGTCTGTGTGAGTGTGTGAGTGTGTGTGTGTTGACTTAGCATCCTGTCAGTTTTATTTAACAACATAAAATGGAGGTGCAGTATGTACATTAAAATCCAGTTAAACTAGATTAAATCCAACATACTACAGAAGCTCATTGTCCGTATAAAAATGACTGTATAAGATAATAGGTCATGTCCATCTCGTATCTCTATCTCATAATTTTGACTTAGTAGGAAAAAAAATGTTTTAAATCAAAAACAAGAATAGGAGTCGACAGCCATGAGAGCAGCTCTGTGAGGCTGTACGGACTTTAGCATGGTAACACCATCACAGTGACATTGCTAACACGCTGATGTTTAGTATAATCGTCACCATGTACACCATCTTAATTTAGAGCAGGGGTTCTCAACCTTTTGTAACTTAAGGCCCAATTCTGATTGTCTTCAAGGACCAACCTTCCGAAATAAACGAGAACAGCTAGCGAACAGTGGCAAAACATGTTTAGTCTCTACCTGATGACATGTTTGTGATTGGTGTGGTGTCACTGAAATTATGCATTTCATTTAGACTTTTTTTATGCATGTGAATCCTTGAGCACATTTCAAATTTGAAAAACAAACAGAATTTTGTGTTAATATAATTTAAGCGCGAGCGTGGAACCAAGGGGTAAATAAGACGTAGCTTACCACAACAGCAGATACCCCGACCAACTTCAACACTGTGACATAACAAAACCAGAAAACGCTAACCAAAAAAGGCTTCCAACCAAAGCAGAGGAGTAACTGTCCTGAAGCATCATACAGGCTATTTCTTCCTCACCATATGTTCGGAGGAAGTGACATTGAAGGCAAAAGTAGGTATGAAAGCGAACATGGCAGGACGTTGGTACCTATTTCTCACTACCAGCCCACAAGTGAATCACCACATCCAAAATGTCTACACAAGAACCGTAAGGACAAACAGGAGTTTACGTTAAGGGAAGTGAAATGATACTCCTCATTTCCTTAAATTCAAGCTTAATCGGCCCAAAAATCCCCCAGAGGCATTTCATTGAAATTTACAAAAAGTTCAGGACAGCAGCTCCATTGCTTCAATTAATTTATCAAGAGCTGTTTACTTCCTCGTGGCACACCAAGCATTAATGAACCAAGCTCACAACCCTTACTGTGCCCATTAACCTCAATCAGACAGTTGTATCTGCTTGTACGTGTGTTTGTGTATGTAGAAAGAAAGCAATTCCTCTTTCAGGCGGTGTGTAGAGATAGACATAGCAGATATGAAAGCATCAGTACACTGCATGCCAGATCTAGTCAAGGGAGAGCAATTCAAATAAACCTGTAACTTTGCAATCACATCTCCTGTTCAAATATGAAAAACACATGTATGCAGTATATATACATAACAATATATTTAAAAAGAAAAACACAAATATACACTTAAACCTTTATCAAGATCAACCTGTAAAACCACACTGTCCATGCAAAACTACGCTATAGTGTGTTAAACTGGTTATTAAGTGTTTATGTACTGCAGTAAGAGGAGCTGAAATTACGTGTGACCACATTTTTTCGTGGCGAGCATGGCTTTACGTGTTTACATTTGTATGGTATGTTGCTCTCGTAGGTATCACTAGCTAGCAACCAATACGTTTCACATTTCAGTAGGAACTTAAAGCTCCTGCCTCTGGTTCAACACCAACAACATGAAGAGTATCAGGGATTGATCCATGTCAGGCTTCCATATAATGGAAAGCAATAAAGTAATGGAGTCCATAATTAATTTTGTATGTGCTCTTTATATGGTTTGCTATTAGGTTCAATATGTGGTGTGTCAGCCAAATAGATAGGCACACTGCATACCAGTGGTTTAGAGAAGTAATACACTACGTACTGTCCATTAAAGATGTTTATGAGACATCCTATTGATTTAACTGGCTCTCAGGATTTTGGGTGTCAGAACTCATCTTCACCTTGAGAAATCCAGCTGTTTCATATCCACAAATATATATTGGTTTTATTAGCTATGTTCTAGGTTGAGCAGGATGAAAGTTGCCAATATATATTATGATCAGACCACTGTAAGAAAACAAGCAGGCCGTTAACTGAAGTAAGAGTGTGGCGGTTTCCTCCCAATAAGATATCAAGTCAGTATTATTGTCAATCAGGATAGAAAACATTTTGGAATTGGGGTTTGTAGGCAGCCTAAAATAAGAGGGTGAAAGGAACCGACCCGTACTTCTCGGGACTGACCCTGACTAGAAGCTGAAGTAGGGATTAAGTTGAAGAATAATACTGAAGATGGAGCGGTTTTCCCAGTGACCGTTTGCATGGTGACTGTGATGTTTGCAATGCTAACAGATTCACATCTGTACAATCTCTTGTACAGACATGTGTGGCTGTGAAATTTGCTGTGCTAATATTACAAAATGCATTATTCTCTAAAGGGACACGTTATAAAGTGAATGATTACATGCAAACCTGTTCACCTCAATGAGACAACTTTCATTGATCACTCCTTTTCCTGATAAAACTGGTACGTTAACAGTAATCAAGCCATTTTAAATAAGGCCTTGAGCCTTCCTGGTGTGATTACTTTTCTGGGAAGGGCAGTTTAGCATTAGATGGACAACATCCAAGATGCCTAACTGTAAACCCTAGTGCCTGTTTCACAACACCTACAGGAGTATTTGTGAGCGCATAAAAAGCTGGAGGTTACATGCCAGTACATGCCCGGATAACTACCACGTTACTAAGTTAATGAATCCAATACAGCTATAACATATTATGAACTGATAAATATAACATGTCTAACAACCTGGAGTTCATAGATGTTGCAAAGAGTGCAGTGACATGGAGAGCCAGGAGACATCGGTCTAATCAAATTCCTGCAGCGGCCTTCAGACTCGTCCTGCTTTGGCACAGCTGCACACCAGTAGGTCAGAAAAGTTCCAATAGAAATACTGCCTAAATCAGAGTGTGTTGCAGTTGAGTAGAGAAAGTAAACTGTATGAGCTTATTTGTACTCCAAACTTTACTCAAACAGTTAATGTTAACAAAGTGGGTACAGATTTAATGCTGCCTTGGACAAAGGCCCAAATTAAACCAAATAAAACAGCAGTGGCCACGAAACAGGCATAGCTAAAAAGGCGTCTGCACATGATGTCCGGAGATGCCAGCAACTGTTTAGAATTCGCTACACAAAAGACTATTTTAAAGCAGATACAAAAGACTCAATATGAAAAAACTTCAGCAAGTGTTAAAATCATCTTCTTACCATCTTTTGTTTATTTGAGATCAACTATAACCTCAATACAATGTTCATATCTAGATCTATCTTTAATCAGAAAAAAAAAACAAACTGCATGGAGGCTTGGGTCTACAAAATGGTAACTGTCCCGTGGCAGGACGTAACAATAAGTGCATTTTGCTTCTAGGGGGATTTGAGCCAGATTGACATTCACACCTTCCAATCCCAATACAGGAAAGGAGCATCTCAAAATTTAAAAACAGGTGATGTCTGAAAACTTATCAATATAATAAATATAAATACATCTGAGGTTCTCTACAGATTGTGAAAAGGACATGACAAAAATAGCTTTGTTCACAAACTCAATGCACTCGCATAAATAAAGTGTAATAATAACATTAATTACAACCGTTATAATAAAGATAATAAACAGTATGATTGGCCCTTTAAAATGTAAGGCTTGGGCCATATAAACATGTCTAGTTTTCTTCAATCTTCACAGCAGACGCACGTTGACCCACCTATGAGAAGACACACTTACTAACCTGTAATGCAATGCATGAAGTTATAAGTACAATCAAACAAGATGTGTCAAAGTGACCATGAGACATTATTTAATTTCTTTGGGGTTACAACTTAACACAGTTCTTTATTAGTTGAATTGTTATTGTGGTCAACAGCTGGTTGGCTCAAAGTTTACAGTTCTCCCTTCATGTAACTTCATGAGTGGGGGAAAAAAACCAAAATAAAAAAAAGACACTGACCCAAGATAATGCTTCCTGATTCTAAAGCACAATTTTCTTCACTGCAAAATATTATGATACATTATGAAAATAACTATTTCAAGAGCAAAAGGTATTATCTATAAGAATTGTCACTAAAGTAGAAAAACTATCTATTGTGTAATGTGTAAAGTTGTATTTACTTGACAGCTGCTAAATGTGGTGGTAAAGAAAAAAAAGAAAAAAAACAACCTGGCCCAGATATGACAACCTTTTCTATATTTAACAGATCATTGATGGCTTCTTCCTGAGAAAAACAATATATGCAATGGAGGAAGAATGATGGGACACAGAGGTCTAAGAATAATATTCAATGTGCACAAAAGTCATTTAAAGTCCCAGCCGTAGTTTATAAATATGTAGCCTGACAGGACATGGAAGAAAACGAGGAGGAGGGAGGGGGTTGATCGTGCCTATCACCAGTAGCCAGAAACAGAGAAGCCAGAGCAACAAACAAAGACCTGGAGCTGTATCTCTGTGTTGAGTTGACAAGGTGGAAAGCTGGAGGAGAAAGAAACTGCCGTCACTCCATGATGGCTCTGTAAATGACGGGCTCGATGTAGTCCTCTCTGTATCGGGAGTTGATGACCCGTTGCCTTTTGGAGTTCTGTTTGACGTCATTCGGTGTGAAGAGCTCGAATCGCATGTCTGACGCCACCGACTGTGGACCAAGCACAACATCGGAAATAGAAATTAGTGCTTGCTGGGGCTGCAGATCTCAAATATATGATAAACTACATTATAGGTCACATCCAGCACACATCATGACACTTCTTCTTAGCATAAAAAGGTTCAGAGGCCTTCAGGTAAAATGGGGGATTTTAAGTTACCATTCGTGACTTGACTCGTTTGGGCAAATTCTCATCTAGAGTGTAGATGTCTTCTCGCTTGACAGAGATTTGTGATCCATCCTCAAACTCCACCTGATTGTACACACACAAGCATGTATTAAGTCAAACCTTTAATATACACACAATGGGCATGAAAATTCTATCCCCTGCCATGTATTTGCATGAATGCTACTATTTCATTACATGACACTTAACTCACATGCAATAAACCACTTTATATAACTGTTAAACTGGATAGAAAAAATACAATAATATGGCAGGCTGTCGTGTCACGTCATCAGTTCTCTGGACTAGAGAAGAAACTGTATAATTAGGCCAAGCAGAAAAAATAAGCACTCAACTTTAATATAGGAGATACTGATGAGCAAGCATATCCATCCAGCAATTTCACTTTTAACCACACAGACCACCCACATTTTGCAGCTGAGGAATGTAAACCAGACATCGTATGATGTGGTTTGAACAAACTGAGGAAAGCCTTTTAGGTGCCAGTGAGTCAAAAAAAGAGAGACAGATAAGGAGAGGTTTACCAGGTACATAGGGATGGAGTGTGACGCTACAAACTTGGCCCCATATATCAACCCATCTGTCCATCGCACTTGAACGGCATCACCTGCGGCAGGTGGACCAAGCCGGACGCAGTCACGGTTCTGAAAAGAGAGCGTGTGGTGAACTCAGGCTGTGTGTTACATAAAGAAACTTGTCTAAAGGGGAACAAAACAGAAAAGTAAAATTATATGAGCTCGTGTTTGTTATTTAAGTCAAATTAAGTTTATCTCTGTGTTACTACACTTCATCCGTAACATCTTTTCACTTGACAGTAAATAATTATTGGAAGCAATTCTATTAACCTCGATGTCCTCTGGGAAGAGGTTGTCGCTGTAGGACCCGTCGTCGAACACCACCTCGTAGAAAGTGGCTGTGGTCAGTTCCACCACCTCGCTGTGGTAGTAACGACAGTTTCTGTATTTACAGATCACCCTCTGCCCCACTGCCAGCTCTCGCATGGAAGCCTTGTTGCGCTAGAGGACAGAAACTGAGGATTAGTCTTAAAAAGCTCATCACTCCACAGTGCTAACTGCCATAGAAAAGATAAGTGGTTCTAAACAGCACAAGTCTAAATGTAACGCAGCATCAACGTGTCTACTGTAATGGCTAAAACGATATTTGGTCAGTAATGCGTCATGCTACAAAAGACATTTGAGCATTTAACCAAACAAGCCCAGACTTGCAGTCACAAAACTCAATACCACAACAGAAAATAAGACACCTTCACAGCAAGTTCATTTGCAGATTTGTGTGGCTGCATTTCTCGACAGGACCAAACAGATGCCCATTTCACCCAATTAGTGAATCAAAGCAGCATGAACATGTACATCAGTAAGGCCCCCTGTGGTACTTTTGGGAGCTTAGAAAAAAACTCTTCCAACTATTACTGTGTTGCATGGCTGACTAAAACCAATGCTGGAAGCTACAGTAGTCTCTACACAAAGATCCTCTTTGCCAATAATCTACAATAACATGCATCTTAGCACCAAATTCCATATGAGATGGAAAAAAATTATTTATCTTCAACCTTTGACATACTTAAGATACCAGGAAAACAAGTATCTGACTATAACTATAATACTATAACTTGGTGTCTGACTGAGCTATTTGGTTGGGCCTGCTGATTATGTCGCCTTCCTGCTGTAGAAATCACTGAACTTTCTTCACAATAAAAAACTGAGAAAAACCTTGTCAGTACTCAAAACAGAGCAAAGTGCCTGAAAACAAAATGAACAAATGAGTCATTTCAGTACTGAATGTTCAGCTAAACAACCAACCTAACCCATAATCCAAGCTAACAGTGTGTGCGTCACATGATTGGCTTTTTGTTTAACATAATTATTTGCAGGAATTATGTGAAAATGTCCATCTAATCCATTACTATTAGCCACTAGGGTACCTCAGGTAAGATGGGTGCTCTGTGTCTGTGGCAGGTGATAAAGACAATGAACGGCCAGTCATCTGGGTGCATGAGGACCCCAGCTGCCTGAGCACACGTGGGGTGAAACGCAGTGGAGCAGCGCCCATGGGAGCACTGGACACAGCAGCCCTTCACCTCCCTCTTCATCCGTTTCCTGCAGTATACACACTTCTACCAAAGTGACAAAGATAGGGGTCAAGGGAAAAAGTTACAAGTAGCAGGTTAGAGGAAATGAAGTACAGGGGAAGGAAAGGAGGAGAAAGGAAACAAGCCATGTAGGGAGGTGGAGAGGGAGAAAGATTAAACAGAGTTATCAAAGGCAGTATGAGGCAGTTCCACAAACTGGAACACAGACATGATAAAAAGGAAATTACACAACTTCCTTTTGATAATTTAATGGGCTTCTGACATCATGCACTAATTTAGAAGTAGATCCATTCAGAAAGGCTCCTTTGAGATCATGACCTATTACAATGGCGACAAGGCCAACTATTGTGAAGGAAGCCCTGCATTTTTTCCCCACAGACCGGCTGTACGTGACTCGTACACAAAACAGAAAATAAGCATATACTGTTATTACTTTTTTCTTTAATAAATCAAACATGGTCAGAATGTAAGTTACGCACTCGAAACCACATCCATTATTCAGAAACCAAGAGTGAGAAGTGAAATTGTGAGGAGGGCCAAAAGGCGCCACACCAGTTTCATCATGGAGAAATGTGTGTCAGACTCCAGCCCTGTTTACTGAGAATCTGTGTGGGACCAAGGTTCTTGGCAGTGAAAAAAATAGACCTGACTCATAATGCCAAAAATAAGTAGATCGGCATCTGGATGGGAGTGAGATATACAAATCAACAACAGTTACACACACCCTGTACGTTAATGAATATTCATATAATTAATTGCAAACAGTTTTGAATAATAGCTAAATACCTTCATGCCAAAGGCTACAAAACCGGTCTCCTAATCTGAATTTCTGCAGTTAGACCAAACATACAGCAGACCATTTTAGCTGTAGTGATTCTTACCAGTTTGAACCGTGGCAGTGGAATTGCAGAGAGGTCAATGGGGCCCCGGTCAGTGATGTTGACAAAGCAAGCTTCCAGCACAGTGATGGCACATAGAACATGAACCCACCTGTGTGAAAGGGAAACATGAAGCAGATTTAGGACAAACAATTCAATGTCCAGGGCGCAGTGTTTCCAGAAATGTTACAGTGCGTATCAAGCAATGATACGTGCTTAAATTGAAATTGAAATTGAATTTAATTGAATACGTGGTAAGTATTTAAACAAGTAAACATTTGTGGTCCCATCTAATGTTGGGAAGTTAATTTCTACACGTGATCCATAAGAACTACTACTACTACAACTTTCATTTATGGCGTGCTTTCCTAAATGAAAGAACAAAACATACAATTTAGGACTGGGATTGTAACAAATTGACAAATACATGTTTAGGGATGAAATTATTATAATTTCACAATGTATTATAGGTATTCAGCAAATCACATTAAAGTGTAATCCACAACTACAAAAAAAATCAAAAACGTAAGCTAGAGCTCAAACTGAAGATTCCCTTAATACCACCTCGTTCAAAGAATTAATAAATGTGACAACGTATACCCATGTTAAACTATGTTTCTAACTTAAGCGTGAAAGATCATTCTTTAGTTTGACAAAGAAATAACCTTAAATCAATGCCCACCTACTGCTTTGTCAAAGAACTTGTGGACTACAGAAACCAAACACTGTGCTTTAAAAGTAAAACCATGTCATGAAAAAATACAGACACACACATATACTGTGTATGTGTATTTAGCTTGAGGGTCTTGATCCACCAGATGGATATCAGCAGTAACAGACTGAAGAAACAGGCAGACGTAATGAGGTCAAAGGAGAGCGAATGGTTGGCATAACAATCTGCTGTGACCAGTCAGTCTCACTATGCCTGAGCTGTTTTGTCAACATCATAAATCCTTCTTTAGCACCTTTTCTTGCCTTTACCTTCTGATGTTTATGACCGTGAAGACATTCTCATTAAAAGGAACAGTTTAGTATTTTCTTAGAAAAAGCAAATGTGGCACTGAGAAAGGGGAAAAGAGGGTTATCTACATTCTAATTTAGGAAGCTGTTTAGGGGCTTTAACCTTCTGGAAAACACTACATCTTCAGCGGTGCCCTCATGCTACACCAGTGGGTATAACTAGAACATCAGACCAATAACCACCTTCCTACTTGTCCTATAAAATCAGCTCCGATTTCCATGACAATTAAACATGTCTGATACAACTTCAGAGTTGAGTAGTTTCTACAATACAGCTTCTGGTCCACAAATTAAAGCTCTATCGTGGCAGCACTGCTGGTATTACTTACTTGTCATTGTTGGCTCTCTGCAGAGCTCCGCCTCTCAAAGAACACAGGCAGCAGTCCTGGAGAGAGAAACACACAACAATGTGTTATTTTTCAAAATACAAACTCTGGCAATGGACTCCTTTATCTTCATCACATCTAGTTCTGATAATGGATATATGATGTTCTGCTGTGTAATATTTAGATCTTAAACTGGGGCTAAACTAATCAGTCAGTAATGCCTCATTGCACCTTCTTAAAACTTAGCAAATATCAAACGAATGATCTGAAATCAGTGGAAAAACAACATTATGGGGACATCCTGAGCACCGACGTTGTCCTTAGCCACATTAATAACAAGAGGAATGGCTGGAACTCCTTTGAGAAAATCTCTGGCATTAGATGTTCCAATATGTCTAAAAAAAATTAACTACAAATTTTAATATAGAGGACAAATGAGAATCCTTGCAGCTTAAAGATCTGAATTCAAAAGTTAGGCGTATTTGCACATTTTGACAGTTTGATCCAGATTAAAGCAGCTGTAGCAGTGTACACACTGGGTGACACAGCTTTAACAGGCTGCACATGCAGCTGGCAATCAATATTTTGCCATGCTTGATGTCTGAGTGCCACCTGCTGTCGTGGAGGGCAAATTACTCAGGACAAATGTGAGAAATTCCTTATCACAATCATTGCAGAAAGCTTGTGCAAAAAGTCACGGAGATGTGTCATTTGTTTGATAGGTACGTTTTGTATTTGCAAAACAAAATGTATTAGTTTGTTAATGGCATTTTGTATTTCCAAATCCCACTGTGTTTGTTAGTGAATCGTAGGGCATTTGCAAAACATGTTTTGTTTGTTTGGTAGTTAAATTTTGGCAGGACGTTATCTCCACAGTGAAGCCGAATTCGGTCCATTGAGGTGTCACAGTGAGCGTTGCCCACTTGTGGTCAACAGGTGTTTGTGCTGAACTTGGGCCACATTCTTGGAATGTTTCAGGATAATCTATTGTTCGGAGCAGACGGGAATGCAGAAAGCACAGGAAATTTAAAGATACATTTTACAAACACAGTTGGGAAAAACAAATTCCCCAAACAATAACACACAAAGGAAGCAAACACTCTCACTGTCTGAGAACAAAGGAAGCGGTAGCATAGAGAGCCAAGATCATTTGTTCATCAGCCTCATAACAGGGTCCACAGGCACAGACATTTTGTTTGATGTTCTTATAAAGCAAAATGGAGCTGCAGTAAAACAAAGAAGCAATCATGATACTCACAATGATGCCACAGTGGTTTTAGCTGCAGCTGCTGCAATTTACGTCAATTTTAAAAAAGAAAAACTTAAATTTCCCTTCATGGAACCATTAACGTTCATCTTGTGTTATTACACACTGGTGACACTGGCTGTCAACGATTGGCACAAGTCTGTCAACTGAGGAAGTGAGCTGCAAATACAGCCGTTTCTTCAATGTTAATGCACCTTATTATAAATATCAATATTAAACCCTTAATGTCACACCATGTGGTTTTTACTCTAAGTCATTCCTAGACCACTGCTTTCACTATTTAGCGCATTTAATCAGAAAAGCAAACACTTGCAGAGTTGTTGTATCCCTGTACCAGGTCACCTAGTATAGGGATCCAACAACTCAAATATTTTTTTTGGGGGGGGGGGTGTCTGTTGTCAGTATGATGAGAAGTTCCTAAATATTTGTATTGAAATAATGACTTCTACTATAATGAAATCTACTATAGGTAGCCCAATGAACTAACCTCAGTGATTGCACCAGCCTCACAGCGGGCACACAGCCAGTTGTCTAGCTCTGCTTCACTATCAGACACACCATAGCAACCTGAACAGGAACAGAAAAGAACATGTCACACATTTCTCAGCATATTGATGTTTGGCAGGTTATTTAAGAGAATTTGGGAAAAAAAGAGAATAAATCACCCACAGCCTGTAGTTTCATTTGCCGTAGTTATTTTATGAGAACATGAACATAATTTATGAACCCTTGGATCAGAGATAAGAAAGTCCATCAGCAGTCAAAACATTGTGCCAGGCTTACATAAAGAGAGGAACTGGAAATGAGAACAGTGTACAGAGATTTTTACTTTACCTTTATTGTTCCACAACACCTGCAAAGTATTTGTGGATGTGTGTGTGTACCTCATGGAAATAAATGGAACAGAACTGATCGGTCTATTGACCAGGTCAGGCTACACCAACATAAAACATTTTTAGAAAAGACAAATTAATTATCAGGTTGGACATAACCAATCACCCTTTATGTACCTAAACAATTAATTTCAGATAGGCTCTGTGTAAATGCTGTGTATGAGCTCTTGGTGCTGTTGGCTGAATCATTGTGTGTGCCACAGGGGTGTTTGTGCATTCATTCATGGTTCATTTATGTCCTTTAGTGATAGCTGGTTTTGATATAACTGTGTGTGTAAAATTAGTTTTAAGAATAACTGTTGAGTGGTGGTTTCCTAAAGAGTAACTTAGGATCTGAATGTACTCTGTGTAAGATATATTTCATTTAAGAATCTTTGAAGTGTTCCTACCTATGCATACTTTAATATATACTTGTTCATCACAGAAAAGGGGCTTACTGGTATGTATGCGGACGCAGCACTGAGCACAGCTGACCAGCCGGCTGGTCCCGTCCTCTGCTACATGAGGGTTAAACAGCTGTCCCTCCCCGCTATCTGTTGTCTTGCTAGTTTGGGTGTCGAAACACATTTCAGGGATGAGTGGCTTGGACCACTGGCGGCCCCCTGGACGGTTCACCAACGACACACAGGAACTCCCACTACTGGACTCGGACTTGAGAGAAAAAAAAAGTCCAGAGGCTTGTTTGCACATTATTTCACACATTTCTTTATATCACACATTTCTTTATATCTGATGGATATAATGGCTAAGACACATTCAAGCCTGTTAAATCAATGCACAATATGTTGACATAATTCAAACATTACTGTGGGAAATTAAATCCAAATTACACAAATAATTAACATTGTAAAAAGAAATCCAAAACAGTGTATTCTCTGTTCCTGGGTCTGATGACCATAAACACTGATAAACCATGGAACTACATAGTCCATCAAAATATTTTCTGTGAATTGCATTAATTTCAAGTGGAAATTATTTGTGAATATACTGATAACCATGATGGTCCACTCAATGCAGACGAAAAGAGTGGTAATAAGAACATTAAATAACAGAACTATCTTAAAAAAAGGAAAAAAAGGTTGTAGCTGTCACCTGATGGTAGGTGTGGAAGAGCAGGCAGATGGAGCAGTAGGGGGCCTGCTGGCCCATGCTCTTGTTGTACTCTCTCTCTGCCTGAGGGTTATATGGCCGACACTGCCACAGCTGGGTTAGCGGCTTTGCCCACTCCTCTGTCTCCTCCTGCTCGACCTCCACATCTACATACACATCTACAGATTGAATGATAGGAGGAAGGACAAAGGAATAGTGTGAATGAAGGAAGAAGAGGGTGGTGGAAGAAGGTGAGAATGAAAAATGAAAACTTTAAGTTAATAAGAAAAGGGGTATTGAAAATACAATAAAATGGGTAGAAAAGGCCATTAAATATTGTGCTTGATAAACTGGCAGCACACAACATCCTATTACATTATGAAAAACTAAACAACTACATACCATCATCACTGTGCACCTCTCTGATTAGAGGGTGATGACGGGGCAGCTTATGGAGCTCTGCCTGCTGCTGCTTCTTCACAACTGTCTTGCAGTACGACTGCTCCTCTGACACCTGCTGGAGTAAGATGTGTATAGCAAGACAAAACTTCATCAGGGATTCTACTGAATTTGTAGCAATGGACATAAAATCAGTTGCCATGAAGTCTCCAATAAAGAGGCTTATTGGGTGCTCTGTACTGGTCTGCATACATTTCCAGATTAACATTGGGTCTAGTCATCCCTTTGTGAATTTGGTCACAGCTAGTAACTACTTACGTGATAATTCTGAGCGATCACCTTCGTCTCGTCAGGCATTGGTTTCCTGACTGGAATGATGTCTTTCAAGATGGCAATGCCACTATCCACAAGGGGGCATTGGGTACTCTGTGGTTTGAACAGCATGAATAACATTGAACGTTCATGCCAGACTTTGGAATAATGCTGGATAAAGCGTATTCCGCCACCAGAGAGATCAATACAAATTGTTCTGTTAGTAGAATTAGTAGTAATGCTCAGCTCAAAGAGATTAGTATGCACACAGCATGCACGACAATGCACCAGTACAGAGCCACCAGAAAGTCTTGTTGCTGGTTTTTTTCTTTAGTGCCTACATGCAAAATAGTATTATCAAGAAAAGATCTGTATCTGAGATTTGTTCAGGAGTGACTACACACCATTTTGGATAATTTGGTGTTAAATTCACAAAAAAAGACAATGCATGCAGCGTAGAACATGACCTGTCTTCAAACATGCACTACAGTGTACAGAACCAACAATGACAACTCTATGACAATGAATTTCACCTGTTGCATCTTTGGAATGGGGGTTTTTTCAAAGCATTTTCTATATTTAAAAATATATATAAAAAGAAATACTACAATTAAAGAAAACCAGACCTTTCGCTTGTTGTTCTTGGAGGCCTCCATCTCCATTTTGCTGAACTCTCTGGGTTGTGGTGGAGTCTGAGGGGAAACAGACTTGATGGTGGGCTCAACTTCAGGCTCATCCACTTCATCCTGAGCCTCAACGGGCATCAACATTTTAGGTTTGTCCTCCTTTTGCTCCTGCTCGACAAGACTCTGTGCTTTTGATTCATTCGGTGTTACTTTGCTTGGAATAATCTTGGATTCTGGCTGTGGCTCCGTCTTTTCACAGGATGGTGCCTGAGACCAGGACTGAACCTGTGTGTGTGACGGTGTACAGGTTTTGTGCTGGAGATGACGGGGTTGATGCTCTCTGGCATAGCTGTGCACCTGCAGCTGTGTGCAAGGCTGCTGCTGCTTTTCCAGAGTGTAGCTGTGCACTTGAAGAGTGTCTTTTGGACTCAGAGTCCTGTGAAATAGAAGGCTGGCTACCCCCATTTTACGGGCAGGCTGAGCAGTGGCTTCGGTCCACGTAGGTGCCGCTGAAACGGAAACATGTCCGTTTCTGGGATGGGACTGGGACGAGATCGCAGGTGCGCGAGTCTTGGTATAATGAGGGGCACGGCCGACATCACTGTTACTTTGGGTCAAGCTCCTGTGAAATGGATCCAATAAAGTGAGCTTGGTTGGTGTGACAACCAATTTTGGTGGGCCTGTAAATGAAATCAGAGGACTCTGTTTAGGGTGATGGTGAAAATGCACTTTCATTGTACTTAATTTTCTTTCACCACAAAACAAGTGCTATTACAGGCTTTGCTCTCTGACAGGAAACTAGTAGGATAACACAAGTGATAATACCTTTATTTCTCTTGCCATCTTGTGACATAGTACGTGGAGGTATAAGCCTGGGACGCTTCCCATACTGCTCCACACCATCCTCATCTTCATCCTTGGGAACAACTTCCTCAGGCACCTCCAAACACACTCTGTGTCTCTTGGACTCTATCCTCTGTGTAGTGCTGAGGGTTTATCAAACAGAACACAAGACCTTGAACTCATTTCTTTTTGATATCTGACATCAGGAGACTGTAGAGTAATATTACAAATGTACCTTTGAAATACTTATGAAAAGTACGGTTTCACTTGAATCAATTCAATTCCAATAGTAACTAGCACTTGTATATTCTACCATAAGTATTTTTAAGAATAACTAGCTTTCATGTACATTGCTTTACATGGTCACCTGTACTACAGAATCATTAGATTCTTGTTAGTGCAATATCAGATTTATATCAAATATTACATTTTTTGTTGGAAAGTGGTGTGGCCAGCTATTTACAGGAAATGTATGCCTGCTGTCAAATGTTCACGTTAATTCAAGCTCAGCTCATGACTTAATTATGAATACTGGTCAATACTCTGAATTGCTTTGGAAAGGAGCATCTGCTAAATGTTGTAAACTTTGCAAACATGAAGGTAATGGGAATTTATGTCTGTGGTTGATTAAATCTATCACAGGTCACATATACATCTTTCAAATGCTCAACCACAGAGGGAATCATGGTTGCAACAAAGGCATACAGACAGACTGCTTATCCCGAAGGGTCGCGGGGGGGGCTGGAGCCAATCCCAGCTAACATTGGGCGAGAGGCAGGGAAACAATTTTCCAGGGAAACACCCTGGACTGGTCATTGACTGGTCGCCAGTCAATCGCAGGGCAGACAAACAGACATTTAGGGGACACCCACACCACATTCACACACATCCATGCTGGCCTCCACCGGGGGCAACTCGGGGTTCAGTGTCTCCAGGGACACTTCGACAGCGGGAGCTGGGATCGAACCACCAACCCTGGGGTTAATGGACGACCGCACTACCCCCTCAGCCACAGCCGCCTTTGGATCCATTTGGTGCAAACAGCCACGTCAGCTTTCCTCACTGTGTGAATAATGAAAGGGACCCACAACGCTTGTTGAGTTAGTAAAACAAAACAGACATTTAACATGAGCATTGCAGATCCCTGGCAGCCTGGCTGGTTCTTCTTGTTACTTCACTTCTCTCCGATCTGATCCATCATCGACACACTTTCGCCCAACCATCCTCCACCTGAGTGCCCGGAAACCTTTACTTATCTTCCCTCAGCTCCACTGATGAATTTATAGAAACGAGGTGGATGAATTAATAACTGTTGGCACGACGAGGGCTAAAGTGTTATTGATGACTCAATCAAGGATGGCCAACCTCTAGCCAGTGTCCCTGTTTCGTAATTAGTTGCAGGTTTGTAAAATTGCAATTTATCCTCTGCCAAATACGCAGAGTTAGGTGACAGGTAATATGTAAAACTCTCCTTTTATTTATTTGCTACAGAGGTGATTTCGCTTTAATGATGCATAGAGCAGGCCTCTGTAATTCTGCTGCTTCTGCTTGGTTTTTAATTAAATAAATATATATTTTTTCCTTCCTCTCAGCTTTTTCTCCTCGTCATTTTCTTATTTCCTTTGAAAGCCCCGGGAATCTGGATATTTGTAGCATGACTTCAGTTGACAAAGACTCACAAGTCAGTGTCTCCACCTCAGCTCTTCAGCACAAAACCGGTGTCCTTGGTTCTTCTAGTGTGGGCAGCACTTTCTCACACACATACACACACACACACACACACACACACACACACACAGTAGTCAAAGTGAAATGTCTTTATGTTCTCATCACATTGTACGTGAAAAAGGGAAGTGAAATCCCTTAATTTGGCTTTTGTATATGATAATATTTTATCAGATGACATTTCATTAATGCATAATGTCACTTGAAGATTTTCAACAAACATACACATTTTGTGCACTCAAGCTTTAATCAGATGTTCTTCTTATATATTAGGAAGACCTAGAGAACCTGCATTATTACTTACAACTTTTGTCATTCAGGACAATTTAAGGACAGCGTGCGTTGTTCTAAAATAAAACTTTGGGAATGAAATCGTGTGTACTGCATGGAAGCATAAACCAATCCTTCACTCCAGATTGCCTTTCTTTAGTTTACTGTCTGGGGAATGAATGACCCATCAGTCCTGCTGTTTCTGCACACCGTTCTGACACAGCCCATGTTTGGACAGGTGTGTATGGGTGCACATAGGTGTATTTGTGTGTATATGTGTGTCTTTACTGGCCTGCCATATGGAGAGGCTTTTGACACGTGGAACAGGGTGCGTTTGCATCAGTTTGCACAGTATCTTTACAAACATTTCTCTTTTCTTTGCAGATATCTTTATTAAGTGGCTCGCCTGTTTGTCTTCCTTTCACAGTAAGCCAGGTCATCAGGCTAGAAGGTTAAAGACACCAGCGGTGTTGAACTTTTGATGGAACCTGGAGTTGTGTAGCTCCTTGGCTATGATACAAGTTCGAAACATGTGACATCGTGTTTACAAGTTGCTGCTACATACAGTAGCAAATCTACTATTTCCTCTACAAACTGGTTTTTTTGTCTAATCTATTAGGGGAGAAAGTGTATATTACCGCTATGAAGCAAAGCAGAAGGAACATAGGAAAAGTACTAGCAATAATTACAGCATGTGTCACATGCTGAAACACATATTGTAAGTGCTATTATTAGTTAGGTAAGTATATACATGATGGGGGCACCAAAACTCTTTTACAAATCTAAAATAAATAGCAGTGAAAAAAGAAAAACGTAAGCACAGCCTTCAGTGCAGGTAGTCCATCTAAATTCTATTTATTTATCTAAATGTTATTTCCCTCTCAGTAGACCACTTGTCCATCTCTTGGGGAGGGAGTTCAGGTGGTGTTGCCTCAACCCAGGTACCAGATGCTGATGCTGACTCTGCTTCTTTTTCTTGTCCCCTGGTATGTGTTGCACATCTTCATCCTGCTGCTATAGCGTCCCTGAAACCTACAGTACATTATGGGCTCTAATATATATGCTCTAATTAACATGCTGTCACAGTCAGGGGAAAAACATACATCCCCAAAACGACTGCTTTATCAGAATCTTTAGAAATGTTTTGTTAGGCAGAGGCTTGTGGCATTTTCCTATCCAGTAACATAACAAGTAATCTGTTAACTGAAGTTCAAAGTTTCACAGCAGCAAGAGACAACTTTACAGAGAAACACAAATAGATGTTGCCCGACGAATGCGTTGAAAATGCTACGCTTTTGAAGACTTTTGTTTCAGGATAATGTTTGCGTACGTGTGAGTGGAATGAGAGTGCTTATATGTGTGTATGCCTGCGCTGCACTTTCTGCTTTATTTAGATACCTGTGTTTTCCGGTGTGGAGCTGATGACACTGTGGTGTCTTGCCTCCCACGCCTGCCCTGCCCTGACTCACACAAGAGGTGCTAACAGATAAGCTGTGGGAGAGACATATTCTTCACTGGCTCCACTTAGCTGACACATTTAACCATAAAAAATCATTCTTGAACATGTGTTTTTCCGGAAGCAGTGTCACTGGAACTATTTCTCACTTACGACATAAGGGTTTGTGAGAAAATATTGTTTTTCTTCTGATTTGGGTGAACTAACCCTTAAAAATGCATTAGTTGGATTTTGAGGCGTGTAGTACAGAGCTTCTGCAGAACGTTCTACCACACAGTTGACTATTACAATATACAGTTATACATGTCAGTAATAAAAATGCAAATCTAAATGGAAGTTTCACACATGTAGCTGTACAGAGCACAGACTGAATGACCTGCTAAGACACAATGACATCTTTGTGTTCTCCTTAAATAACATGTAAGAACCAATCTTCCAAAACCTCAACATACACCTTTAAGTATAGATTTTCGGTGTTGAGAGCATCAGCTAATAGAGATAACTCTAAACTGCATCAATTTACATTCCAATATCAAATCCTCAGCTCATTGTCCGTCAGCATCTGAAACAATGGCAGGGACCACCTCCAATAAAAGGCTCCGTTTCAGCCAGTGGGAACAGGGAGACTGAAAAACATATCTCCTCCTCCCACTGCTGCTTAATTCCTCCAACACACACACACCCTCTGCCTTCTCTGTAGTGGAGTCCAGCAGCTCTCAGGGAAGAAGGGATTTTACTCTGCTCTTTCCAGATGACCTCCTCTAAACTTGGGTCCTGGGCTTAGCACACAGGAGGAACACAAGGGGGAACAGCGTTGCAAATTTGTCGCCCAGAGTGTTAAAATTACCCCAGGAATGTTAATCTGGCCAGTCCTACCAGCACACACACACTTCAATAATCCTCAGCCCCGTCGCTTAAGACGGATTTGGTTGTCCACCACTACTACTTGCATTGAGACCCCACACTCCTCTCTCTGCCCAAAACTGCCACCTCTCCAAACGAAAATACCAAAATATAGTGTATAGGTTCCAGTTGTCTTTAAACCTTTGTGATTAAATTAATTATCAAGAAAAAGTGACAGAGAAATGTGAGTGGCCATTTTAAGTCCTGGAGAGCTGCTTTATGCAGAACATTTAATTGCTTCCCATTCATGCTCCTTTTGGTGGATAACAAATCTCATAGAAGGAGTTTCACTGCGAATGAAGAGGGTCGCTCCAAAATGAGATAGTCAGCATGTGGGAAAAATGTAACTCCCATTAAACTTCTGTTTTTAAAAGTAAAAAATTGAATTCCCATCTATAATGGTGAGAGGGGTGTTTGTAGAATTTATTTTCACAACTTTTACAGTGAAACAGTTAAAAGGTTCACAATCCAACCAGCTAAGAGCCCCTACAACCGCTGTACCGCCACTCTAAGTATATTTTACATGTTGGATAAAGTACTTTGATGGGATTTATTTTTATCTAATTGTCTAATAAGATATTTGTTAAAGCAAGTAGGTGCAGGTTGTTGAACATTTTACCTTACACAC
>JAVQJF010012770.1:0-10663 GCA_036023855.1 Gadopsis marmoratus
TCCAAGATGTTTGGAACAACCTACCAGCCGAGTTCCTTCAAGAACTGTGTGCAAGTGAACCAAGAAGAACTGATGCTGTTCTGAAGGCAAAGGGTGGTCCCACCAAATACTGATTAGATTTAGATTTCTCTTCTGTTCATTGATGAAACTAAACTGTTAACACTTCCATTTTTGAGAGCATTCTTAGCTTACAGCATTTCTTCTACACCTGTCTAAAACCTTTGCACAGTACTGTACCTCGACAAAGTTGTCGTCGTACTGGGTAACTGGACACGTGAACCTCTGTATTTAAGCAGCGATATCTCACTTCCGAAGTACACACATGTGCTCACTGCAGCATCACTCAGTGCTGATTATTTGACTCGTTCACGTTCAGGACGAAACTTCAACGTAGAAAGTCTCTCCACGAGTACGTCACAAGTGGTGTAAGCTACACTACTAACCAGCTTCAGAAGGGAAAAACTGAAGAAAATGAAGTGTATAAGCTCTTTTGAAGAACAAGAGATGTCGACCATTAACAGTACAAATATGCCCATTTTTGTGGAGCATTAGAGTTGACCATCAGAGATTAATTGGATACTCCACTTCAAAGAAGACTCGGATGAAACATCGAACCATGTCAAGTGTATCTGCCCTGGATTATGGAAGCATATAGGGGATTGTATTAAAATTTACTTGAAGGTACTTCAACCCCTTCAACTACATTATGTACTACTTAAACTACTTCAACTCCTTCTATTACAGTTAGTACTTCAAGTATTTCAAGCTAAAGCAAGCACACTCCCATTTTGAATAACCAGGTCACTGAACAAGGAAGTGACGTCCTAACTGTAGAGCCACCTTGATGAGAGGACTGACAGACTGCATTTTCATTTTGTAAAGGTAAAAGCATATGTAATAGACTGGGGGCGCTGTTTTGCTTATTGCATTACATACCTATGTGGAAGATTACAATGCCATAGTGGAATTACATTTTCAAGTTGACATTATCATTTTATTAGTGTCCCCTATAGGCTGCCATGCTGGAGCGTTCACTGACCTCAGCCATGGCGTTGGCCTTGCAGCGCGCACATTTCCACTCCTTGCTCACGCTGGCTGGATCCACACCATAACAGCCTGGAATATAGAAACACCAAGGTACAGTCTGACACACTGGTGTAGTGGCTGAGCGACTCACTGCCATGTCATTATGAAGGCCTTTTAGCATGTGCCGCCACCTACAGACAATGTTTAGTCAGTGCAGGTTTAAGTGGTTGCGTTGTGCCAAAGACATGAGAAGAATGAGATGAGGTTTCATGTACACATATGCTGTGGGACACATTTGCAAGAAATATTTCTGTTCAAATGTGTGTGTACTGACTGGTGTGAACCCGGACGCTGCACTGAGAGCAGCTGATGAGGAGGCTAGTTCCATCGTCCTCCAGATGAGGTGTGACAGGCTGCTCCTCACACTCAGAGTCCTCCTCTGTGGTGGTGGTGAAACACATCTCCGGGATGAGAGGTTTGGTCCGTATCCGCCCAACAGCCACCATCACAGGACTGTTTACACTGGTCGCACATTCAGTCTGACAGCAGGCACAGCACACAGAAACAAGTAATGTCCTATTCTGAATATGGACTTTCCCTAAAACTGCAACTTCCCCATTAACAGCTACAGGTTCAAAGGACAGATATGTCTATAGTGTCAACATTTACTTACTGAATTTACTAAACTTGTTTACTTTGCTTGCTTTCCACCCATACAGGTAACTAAGGTATCTGCTTTAAAATGTACACACAAATATGGAACAATTGTTCTGGAAATGCCACAGTAATGCTCGCGTCAGTAATAAAAACGTGAAGTTTTTAAACAAACACATTTACTATTAAAAGGAGACCACAGCAGGTGTCATGGACACAAAAAATGTGTGTGCTTTTGAACGAATCATGTGTAAGAATGAACATAATTGAACGTAAAACAGTATTTATTATTGAACTTCTTTTTTTTTTTTAAACAATTGAATCTTGGCCTTGGAAACAGCAGTTGACAAGCTCATATCACATGGAGTTTGCTCAGTTAGACGTTGATTTGACATGATGCTTAAGGCACGTTTAAACATTGTTTAAATCTGTGCATCTCCATCCAAAATCAAAACAACTGCATTAAAGCGCAGCTGATTATTTCAAGATTAGATTAGATTAGTATTTTGTGTGTATGTGTTAACACAAGGCTACAAATATGTGCAGCTAGCCGATAGCAGCCAAAGCTGGTGTCAGTCAAGTGTAGCATCACAGCTTATGAAAGGGGGGGTCAAGGCTAAATGGAGTAGATGTCATAGCCCAGTCTAAAATTAATATGAAGGAATTAATTGAATCTTTGACAGCATCTCACTACCTAAACACTGCTGTCTGCTGCTAACACTCAGTGTGCTCTTCACTAACTGACCAAAGTAGAAACAACAACCTGGAGCTTCAGATCCTACTGATACAGGAAGATGCATTAGATTGTGTGGCCACGGCCTGGCTTGGATTTACAGCAGCATCCCAGTCATTTAGTATCGTGCATCCATAAAGTTGTTGGATTAACGAGACAGCAGAGGCCAATATATCCTAACTTTTGGTCTGTAGTTTGGCTCAAGCTTCAAACATACTGGTTGCAACACATAATCCACCTGGATTCTTTTCTTTCTTCAGAAGCTGCCTCCTATATAGACAATTTATCAAACCATATACCTCCAGTTTGTAATGGAGGCTTTTTGTTAAAAATGTATAGTTTCAACCACATATCGAGTTAATGTAAAATAATAGCGATACATTGAGCACTATTTAGTAGCTTGCATACACAAATGACTTTCCCCCCTCCATGACACCTGCTGGTCTACGTAGCGTAGGTCTTAGTGGGGCTCCATAGATGACTAGTAAGGACTAACTATGGTCAGTGGAGTCAGTTTACCTGCTGGTATGTGTGAAACAGCATGCAGATGGAACAGTATGGAGGTTTGGAGCCCATGCGCTGGTTGTGCTCCCTCTCTTTCTTCAGGTTGGGAGGTTTGCACTGCCACAGGTGAGCCAGAGGTTTAGCCCAGCTCTCCCCTTCCAGACCACCCTCCTCTACTGGGCGGGGCTCCTGTGGAGCCTCTGAGGTTCAAACAAACACAACAGCAAAGTTAACATACACATGCAGAACAAATAACATCTAGAGGGTATATCAACGACCTAAAGCACATTAATATATAATCGGGCATTCATCTTCAGCTAATAATAAGTACAATGGTGAGGAATCCCACTCAATTTGATGCAGTTAAGGCAACAGACCTTCGTCACTCATGCCGTCCTTTATGAGCGGATGGTGGCCTGGCAGCTGACCTAAATCACTGTCTGGCTCTCCATCTCCAGCCACCTCTTTCGCCACCTGCTGGAGAGACACACCTACTGTTAGCATCCGTATAGAGGCTGGACCATTCCTTCAAAAGAGTTTTAGTAGTCAAGTAGTTTTTCATTTTTGCACACTTATCGACCCAATACTTGCACCACATATCCAATCCATCACAGTGAACATTCATCATCTTTATTTTTAGGTGTGTCTGTTGTGTCTGTTAGTTACTGTTAAAAAAAAAAAACTCTTGCTCCGTCTATTTGAGTTAAGAGTTGGCTGGTGAGAGGCATCCTTTAAATGCAACAAACAACAAATCATTCATCTCATATCATGTTGTGTCTGCTTCATTGTTCAGTACTCTTTGTGTAAAGTGTACACAAGCTTTAGTTGAAAAGCTTGAAGAGGCAAAAGCCACCGTTATGGTCCATTAGCAAGTACAGTAATAAATGGGTGCAACATTGTGTCCACTCACTGCTTTGCTAACATGTCTGTTGTCTTTCTCAGCCTCATTGTCACTGGCCTCGTTCTTCTTCTCCTCCTTGGCCGGGGCTTCTCCCTCTCCGTAGTCTCCTTTGGCGTAGCTGTGAACGTGCAGGACATCGGCGGGGCTCAGCGTCCTCTGAAACAGTTTGTGTGGCGGGCTGCAGGTGCTGCCCAGCTGAGGCTCTTCACTGCTGCCTGTGTCCACAGAGCACGGAGCCACTACCTGGCTCTCAACAGGCACAGGAGGACACACGTCTGCAGCCAGCACGCCATTCTTCTCTTTTTTGGAAGGACTTCGCCTGTTTGAAGTTTTCTTATTGCTGGCTCTGGACTGAGATTTGGTCTGCGGCCTTTCTTTTTTAGGCTCCAGCTTGACTTTGACCGTGCCTGAGAGAATAATATATAGATTATTGCAACTACTGATGCTACTAGAAACAAACAATTTCTGTGGAATTAGCCTATACATGTGAGGGGGAGGTCGACATGTTAATATGTGCAAAAGTCTAAAGTGAGAGCTGCACCTGGACAGCTTTGGGTTTTTTTGCTCGCTGTAGTCATTTTATTGGAAAATAAACATCTGCACAACATTTTATTAGCTGACAACACTAATTAGATATTCATTTTCCTTCATCAAAACTTTGTCACACAGGTAGATGACTAGCAGACCAAACAGCCTTTGCTTGAACAGTTTCTCTTGAAGTGTATTTCATATATAGTAATTTGTTCATCCTGACACAAAATTTCACAAATGTCAAATACCCACTTATTTCTCTCTACACTGCAGATCATGGCATCAGGGTCCCAAAGAAATGTGTCCAAACACTTTAAATATTTGGATATTACTTCTCATTCTGATGTAACTGTGTGATTATACCCTGTATTGTCTACCTCGTATTTTGTTGCTGCAAAAATCTAATTACCCCGCTGTTGAACAGTTTAAACTCATGCCATATTACATCCACTGCTCCTGATCTGATGATGTTAGCAGGTTATAAAGACCTCTGCCTCTTTATTTAAAAAAATCACTTTCTTCTCACAGGTGGCATGAACATGAAACCCAAAAGCTGGAAAAAACATCTCTAGAAAGTGTGCGGTACCTTTATCTGGTTTGACAGGGACTTTGGTTGGAGGCTCCTTGCGTGGCAGCTTGGCCTTCTGTGGCTCCACCTCCTCAGTGTCCTTCATGGTCGGCAGCTCAGGTTTGATGTCTTCAGAGGCTTCAGTAGCTTCAAGTTGACGCTTTGTCCCAGCCTGAGGCTTTGGACTGATGCATGGCAGACATTAGTGAACACACATCCAGCATGACTCAAAGAACCACTGTTTACCACGTTTGTGAACTGACTAAACTGAATCATCATCGTCAGTAGTGACCGAATGAACAGCCTTTAGCAGTGCGGCTCCTCACTGGTGACTGAGAGCACCGTTGTCGGCTCAGTCGTGACGCACAGAACATTATTTCTTCAATAAAAAGGTGATTAAAAGACTGTAAAAGCCACAGAACCAATCATAATCTGACAACTGTCCTGCAGAGCTGTCTGCTGAGGCATTAACCTTCTACAGTAAAGGATTGGTTTTGTACAGAACTGAACACAACAGCCTGAACTGGCAACAGTCTAAATGTAATAGAGTCAGAATAGGCCACAGTGCTATGAACAGTGATGCGTTCACTTACTGTTGTACATACTGAAGTGCATTTGAACACAGATGTGATTGCTTGCCTTAGAAAAAACAGGGAAAAACCTGGAATCTTTAAACTGCACCAAACTATCTGCATCAGCAAAGTGATTTGTAATTCACACACCTAGGGTGAAGGCATTTCATTTCCCTTCATATACGACTGAAATCAATGACTAATTCATAATTCAAATACTTATTTAACATGGGTTGTGTGGCAAAAAAATGCCATGTAAATTGTTTAAGTAAAGCTTTCATCGAGGAAAACTCCGGCATTTAACAATAAATGGATTATTGGTCATTAACAATAACAGTCACATCCACAGTCGAATAACCAGTGAATGCAGGAAGACATGAATTAGTAGAAATCCAGACCTGGTGTCCTCCTGGACAGGAGCAGCGGGCTCCTCAGAACCAGCTTCACTGGGACTCTCTTTTGAGGCCTCGGTCTTGTCTTCCTTCAGAAACTCGTCTGCCTCCGGTGTGGGTTTGGAGTGGTCGATGGGAGTGTTGTCTTTCCCTGCTTTCCACAGTTTGTAACGGTCGGGCTGAAACCTGCGTACAAACACATCCATGGAGATCTTCACCATGTCCTGACGACAGGAACACTGGGAGGAAAACACAGATCAACATTTTAGTCTTGGTTTGAACCTTGGCAGTCCAAACAGTCCAAAACAATGCAGTCATTATTGGGGTTGATAGTATTCTGTAGAGTAATTCAGATATTCTGGCTTGTACAATATCTTAATATCGCGGCTCCAAGTGGATGGATCCTAAGAACGATAGGGGCCCCCGACCTTTCCTCCAGAGCAACCATCAAAGTATTGACTTGCAATGTTGAAATCGAATTCTTCTCAACTGATCTCTAAATGATCGAACTACAGCTGTCAGAGTAACTCAAGTCTTGATCTGGTGATTTTCAGATAGTGCTTGCAAGCTGGGTGTGTTGACAAAATAATGTGACATCATCAACCACAACCCCTGCTGGTGTTTGACATTTTGTTGCAGAGCAGGACTACATCGTTGCAGCTGGAGCCTTTGCATGTGAGTAATCATTAGATTAAGGTTCACAGTTGTCTGTGTACCAGCGTTGCCTGTTTGCCGTAATCAATCCACCGCTGGGTGGCAAAGTTGGTCGACTCGGCGCAGTTGAAGCCATGGTTGAAACCAGCATGATAGCCAAACGGGAACGTCACAATGAACTGCCCAGCCTCCTGAGTGACCTGAATACAAAAGCAGCACAGAATTACAAGTATTTATTCATCTCATCATTATTTAATCATCAAATGTATTTTCTGCCGTTGTAAAGCACATATGTTGTTAAGCCCACAGCACAGGCGTGCTTTTTTTCTTCACAATGTTATGAGGTCCATGCAATGTAAATGACCAGTCACCTTTTCAAACGGTATGCCATATTTTTTCAGGATTGAGGGTGAAATTAAAGTCATCTTGTGGCGCAGGAAGGCCTCGCAGCTCTGAGCGTTCCCGGGAAAGAAACCTGGAAATACAGAAAAACACCCCCAGCAGCAGTGAAGGTGAGCCTCTCTGGTTGTGTTTATGTAGTTTAAGTTTAACTGTTCAATGGGACATGGAAACATAAATGTATTATGGTGTCTGAGGTACTTTAAATGCACTATGGAGGTTCACTGAAAGCAGTTTTCACTTCCTCTTTAAAAACCATTGAGCATGACGAGCAGATGTGACTTGTGGCAGCCAGTGGTTAAGATGAGTAAAACTAGTGTCAATGGTCCATTTTCATAAGGGATTAGAGACAAATATTATGAGTGCCTGTTGTAACCAGACTGTATATGAAGATGGATGGCATGACAGCTCCCCAAAAGTGAAGCCAAAACATCTGGGTCGCCCCCTGGTGACTGGCTGCAGTATAGGTCATAAACCCCCATGTGAGGAGATGGGACATGGGCCAGAGGACATATTAAATTAATGTTAAAGACATTTCCTGTAATTCTCATGCTGATATTTGTTCAAGTGTTCATTTATTTGATACGTTGGTTTTAATTAGTTATGTGATGCTAGAAATAGGGGGTGTGTAACGTCATGATGACAACTGTGATTTGATTGTGGCGTGCTGGCCATTGGTTGGGGTAGGTGTATACGCAGGACCTCCATACCACGGCTCCACCACGGATCACTACTGCACAGACTCTGGTTCCAAATGACGTTACCAGCAGCAGCTGGCAGCTCCCGTATCCGGGATATTTTGGCTTCATTTTTGTACAGAAGGAGGAAGTGGAGACGTGTCGTCCATCTTTATATACAGTCTGTGGTTGTAACACATTCAAATCCATCTTTGGAAATCTGCAAGAAGCCATCACATACCCTTGGCAAGTCGTTCCAGTCTTTTCCCATGTTCTGGTGGGACAACGTACCTGAAGAGCAACAAAAGTACAAATATATCACATATAATAATGGCTGTACAGCTTGTTTAACTTTGGATGAGATCTCTGCCTGTTTGGTATTTTGGAGAACAAAGACTGTAATTAATAATCAAAAATAACTCGTCTCACGTTCTCATCGTCACAAAGGTCAGTCATATTTATCTGAAAAGAACATTGCTATAATTTTATTTCTAATTGCCATGCCTTTGTTGAATACATACGCTGTGTTCATTTAAACTACTAATATAAATATTTATCATTACATAAATACAGTACAGATACACTGAGTTGTTGATTGTTCCTATTATTCCGATATATTTATACATATATAGTAAGTCGTTCTGATTGTAATTGTGTTGTTAAGAACATTTCCAGGGTATATTGGATCAATTGTCTGGAAATCTGCATTTCAGAGCTTGAGGTTTTCCAGAAAGCTGAATCCCTGTTAAAAAAAAAAAGGAACAGCAGGATGTTTTCGCATCATCTCACTTAATTAGTACATAACTTTTAGGGCACGTGAGATGTTTTTGATTCACATTGTTGTACCTGCATGTCACTTTATGCCTGCAGAGGTAAGTTCGGATTGTTGACAGCTTTATTGTTACATTTAGGTGATTAAAAACAGACCTGGCTGACAAATGTGCAGCAGAAACAATACGTGACATGTGTCTGTCCAGCAGTGTGACGGTGTGTCAGTGACTGTACCAGGACTTTGGCTCTCCGAAGTGCAGGTAGTTGATGCTGTACAGATCCATGTCCTCTGTGTGCCACGCGAAGGCACTCTTCCACATCCCAAAATAGAGGTATGGTGTGTTGACTCCCTTGATCTTGATGCCACTCTCGTCCTCCACAGTGTCCAGAATGGTGTTGAGGCGGCCGATGTTCCATTCAGTCACATCCTGCAAAGGAGGGATTCAGCAGAGACTGTCAGTCGCAATGGCACTGATGCAAAAATCCAACATGTGGCACCTTTAACTGATCAGGAAAACAAGAAATAACTAGGGATAGTGTGGGAGCAGAAAACTGAAAGGTCTGTTTTAGCACAATGAAATGATGGGACTTCCAGTTGGTAGCACTATCCAACCTATTACCACTCACTGGATCATACAGCGTTCCACTGACATCAGCCCCATAAAGGGGTGGGTTGAAGGTCAGGTTCTTCCAAAACTTCCTCTCAAGCTCCTCAAAATCCACATATCGGGGATTGCAGAACCTACAGTGAGAAATGTTTTGAGATATTCAGTGAAAACCCTTTGAGGTCCAAGGAGAGAGTTCATTTGGTAATCAAAGTGATAGGCTTATGGAACCCATGTACCAGGAGGCCTGCATTATACTCCTATAGTCATTTATCAATCTACTGTGGTTCATAATCTGACTATGCAAACTGACTTGTCCATTTTGGAGGTCTTGCGGAACTCGTGGACGTTCATTGGCTTCTTCTGGATGTTGTACTGTGTGAACAGTCCTGACTGGCCAGTCACCACCTGCTGAATAGGAGCAGGGATCACTAGGTCATCGATATCGTCATACGTCTGTCTCGGTTTCCAGGCTTTGGGTGGAATAACCTGCAAGAGGGAGAACAGGGAGAAAAGGCGATTATCCAGGTGGTTGGGATCCTTAATGATCTTCCTAGACTTATTCTTTGTATATATATATATATCCTTTAGACAGGGTAGAGCACCGCCTATTGTATGTTCAGCCAAACAACATTGCTAATAATGATGTCCCATTTTATTATAAAGCAGCAGAATATCCTAACTAAAAACAGTTTAAGCTATAACACACATCGTATATTTAAGGAGAAATAACACACTGAATCATAATTATGAAAGTGTGCGTTCTGCCATGTGGGGTAACTCACTTCACGACAGTTAGAACTGGGCTGAGGACATTTACTTTTCAAATAGGCATTTGGTGTTTGTAGACTTTACTTCCACCACAAGGACCCCACTTACAGAGAACCTGTGTCTGAACCTTTTAGCCTCACTTTCAGGGTCCCTGGGGGTTCTGTTCTGGGTCCCCTCCTGTTTTCTCCAGACACCAAGTTACTTGGCTCTGTTAATCACTCAAATGGCTTCTCTTACCATAAATATGCAAATGACACTGAACTAGTCGTGTCTTTTCCCCGGTCTGAAACCACAGGTGGCAACACGAATCTCTGCGTGTGAGGCTGTGGACACGTCCGCTCCTGCAGGTTCTGGTCCAGGCCCTTGTCATCTCACTCATGCCAGGCTGGTGTGCCTGCATGCTCCATCTGACCACTGCAACCCCAGTTCTGCCACACTACACCGCTCCTCCACAACCTGCACTGCTACCGGTGGATGCTTGAATCCGATTCAAGACCCTGGTACTTTAGGGCCCTTTGATTTCCGCGATGCGATAAAGATGGACAGATCACAGGGTTTGATAATAACAAAATGTTGATGCAATTTATAAAAATCAATTTTTTTCACAGCGCCTAAGTCGAATATATAAGAAACAACAATGCTGCTATGCTTTGGTGTCATTTACGTCCACGTTGCTTCCATCTTTGACCTAAGAGGTACAACAGGTGTTGGTTTATTCACAGTGAGTTGCCATTACCAGGTGACCTAGGGGAAGCGTTGGCTTTAACTTTGATTGTGCCTAAATCCAATCCAAGACTCACAGAGACGTCTGTGTTTTAAGATATTGATTATTTGAAGACTATAAGGACTTCAGAATGCAATACATCAGATATCAAACTACGCATAGTGACTTTGCTATGGGAGCG
>JAVQJF010012778.1:0-27269 GCA_036023855.1 Gadopsis marmoratus
GTGTTCAGCTCTAGATAATGAGACTGAGATGAATGGAATGAAATCGATAAATGTTAACAAGCATCTCTGCTACAGTGTAATTACATTATGGCAGGAAGAACGTCCATCCATCCATCCATTTTCCTCCGCTTACCCGGGGCCGGGTCGCGGAGGCAACAGGCTAAGCAGGGTTATCCACACGTCCCTCTCCCCAGCAACAGTTTCGCGTTTTATGCATTTGCTGCATTACGTAAATGGTAAATGGACTCTTTCTTATTCTTCTTTTCAACCAAACTGGTTCCCAAAGCGCTGTACAGTAATCTAAGTTAGAACAGTAGTCTAATTCACCCATTCACACACCGATGGGGACACAGTTGCCATGCTGGCCTACACTGGGGGCAACAGTGTCTTACCCAGGGACACTTCGACATGTGGACAGCAGGAGCTGGGATCGAACCACCAACCCTGGGGTTAATGGACGACCACACTACCCTCTCAGCCACAGCCGCCCCCAACAACAGTAGTAACAACAGTTAGTAACAGCAACCCTGCGCCTTTGATTTATGTCTATGTGCAAAACATTAATTAAAAGAAAAATACATTCAATGGCACATTAGCTCAGTGGTTAGTGTTGCTGCCTGGCGGCAAAAAAAGCTGGTTGGGGCATCTCTGAGTTTTTATGTGCTCCCTGTGTCTGTGTTCGGCTGCTCTTGTTTCCTCCTGCAGTGCAAAGACAAACAGCTTATGGTGAAGTGGAAACTCTAAGTTTCCTGCAAGTTTGAATGTCCTGTGAAAGAACAGCCAGTCTCTTACCCTGAACAGGATAAGCAATTTAGATCATGGATGGATGCTCATGTTACACCTTGAAGATCATTCATGTAGTATTTTATATTTTTCTTAAATAGAAAGTCTAGATAAGTAATTTATAACAGCAAATAGTAACTTCAAGAGAATGGGACTCATGTGAGAACATTTTATATTCTTATCCTATATTTCTTTGCTCATACGAATGTTCCCAGTCAGATTCAGCAAAGACACCAACTGCACAAACTTCTCATAAATTGCTAATTTCTGCCTTGCCAATGCCACCTTTTCATGAGGATGACATTGGATCATTAGCATAATCAGCTCCCCCACAATTTCCATATAATTCTGTCTGTTCTGCCCAGTTTGTGGGAATGTTTCATTCACATAAACGCTACCACACTGCAGTGCAGTAGTCATGTTAATGGAATATTAGTAGTATAGTTGTCAATGACATAATAATAATACGAGGTGATCAGATGATAAAAAACTACAGCTTAAAGAAGGTTATGTTGCACAGTTCGGAAACACAGGATGCTCCTGGACAGAGAGCTACATAAAACCCCGAGGAGTGAGAGAATTGTCCTAACAGCTTCTGAACTGTGTCATTAAACCTCACATTGATATGATGGTGAATCTTCACTTAGCATTTTTCTATAATTTCAGTATCATATTTAAACTCTAAATTCATTCAGATTAAGGTATTTTAATACTTAAGCCAATCAGGTGTTCTTCCTCCTGTGGATGGGCCAAATCATCTGTATCATGAGTCATATCGGTACGACAGGCCTGGACCCCTCATGAATTTCGTTTCTGCACTTAGGACACTTGCCTAAATACAACCAAGCTCACACTTATCCCACAGTGATCAACAGACAGCTCATTATGTTTAGTGACAGGGCATGAACTTACTGTACTTTAAGCAGAGGAAAGAACATTCTTACTTAAGTAAATGAAGTATGGGGCAATGATGCTGCCTATTCTGGAGGCCATGGAGCAGGTGCCCACAGCCGTATTCCTCAGTACGGTTGGGTAGAGTTCTGCAGTGTATGCGTACACAATAGCAAATGCTGTCGTCACTGCGAACTTTCCCATCATCTCCAGTGTTAAGGCTAGATAAATCAGGTCTAGAGGGAATAAAGCATTAGATTGTTGGGTTATTACTTAAATAACCAAAACATTCAAAGAAAAATCCAAACATCCTGCCTGGTGGATTGAAATGCGAATGTCTGATGTTAAAGGGTATATCCACATGTCTGTATCTGTTTACATGTGATCACGCAATGATATATAATAATCTTACAGGAATGAACAAACGGGAAAGGCAGGAATCAAGGCTATATTAAACTAGTGCTAAAGTTGAAGTGTCATACTTGCTGGTATGAGCTGTATGAAGAGTAGAAACAATCCACCCATGAAGAGAGTCAAGGAAAGACTCAGTCGTCTGGAACACCAGCGGAACATAACCCATGACAAAGTGTAGGCTGGCATCTCTACCAGAGCTGACAGGAAAGTGTTGAAGTACGCGTTGCCATGAAGGTTCGCTGTGTTCAGGGATAGGGCATAGTAGGCGATGGTCACGGTATTCCTGTGGGGAATAATTGTTATGCATAAATGTCAATACTTTTATTATCCTGTGTAGCTCTGTGACATGACAGTGTAGTCAGAAACATAATGAAACTTGTGTCCACAACTCATTTTATCAGTGTTTCTCATCCTAGAAGTCTATCGTACGACAAATGTATTTGAATATACAGTATATAATTGGGGTGAATAAAATTTGCATTAGGGATGCAGCCTTTCACACTTGGGCACTGACACCTTGTAGTGGAATGACATGGGTCAAAAATACTATGTGGCGCAAACCAACTAATTATGCTTTCACAATGGCTGTCAGCAAAGTGCCACCCCCGGTAAGCGTGATGTGTGGTATCTCGATGAAGCAAAGAGCAATCTGGTGATTGTGTCAGTTCGTAAAGCAGCTATAATCAATAATTAATATTTTAACAATGGATGAAATGATTGTGTAATGTAAAAGGGGTCACTCTTGTGAAGAACCCACTCTCATTGTGTCGCTTTTGGCTGCAGCATGCAGCCGTTTTCAGCCAAAAAAACTCTAAAATCCAACTGTACACTACCAGACAGACAATGTCAGCGACTAGCTGGTGAACATAGTGGAGCATTTACCAGCAACAGAGCCAGATATTCCTACAGACGTTATCTCTGTAAGTTATAACAGCAAAACAGAGCTAAAAGGAGAGTGTATATCAGACTTTCATGCATAAGGTGGACACAAACATAACTAAATGAATGCTTAAAAATCAGCTGAATGTGAGAATAGGTAACCATTAACAAGTTCAACAACCTCACAGTTAAAGGTGGTGCAAACTGGTCAAAGAGGTGAAAATCCCCAAACAATGTCTTCAGGGGTAGTTTATGTCTCTGATCAACAGTATTCAAATATTAAATATTAAGAAATTTAACAAAAACCTTTGTGAAATATTTAGGAACTGGTGCAGGGAAGCTAAGATGACTATAAAATGGGGATATCTAGGTACAACAGAAGTGTGGATCAATTAATAATGAGTAAGTTATTTGCAGAAGAGGCAGAAATAAGAGCAGTTAATTGTAGTAAATGAGTAAAAATCTTAAGCTGTGTTGACAGACTATATATCAGAAAAACATTTGGCTTTTGTATCCTTCATTGTTTTTACCTGTATAAAGTTAGTATGTCCTTCAACATGGAACTTGGAGCTTATCCACTTGCTATGATTAACTGGTTTATGTTCTCTAAAAGACTAATTGAAACTTTCTAAATCAAACAAAAATCTATCTGCATCTGTTTCCAGACTCAGCGAGGAAGTGAGAACAGGAAAAATACTGGCATACTGTGCAGTTACATAAAATCTGATTTTGATCTTTGTTGCAGGTTTCACAGCAACTGACAGGTCATTATTTGTTGTTAGTGAAATGGGCTGACATGTGGTCGAAAGTGATTAACAGGCTGAAACTGTGTGCATGTACAGTATGTGCGTTTGTAGAAAGGGTAACAGCGTGTGTACAGTATATATTTAGGTGTGTGTATTTGTGCACGCAGGGTCACTGTACTGAATGTGGGGGTCAGATGGGACAGCGGGAACTCACCAGACCAGCCACAGCGTGACAGAGATCCAGCGGATGTTTCGAGAACGAAGCAGGTCACAGATGTTGTGGGGCTTCTTGCTCTCAGATTGAAGTTCTTTCTGTGGGACAGCAGCGCACATAGAACAACAAACACTTAACAAGCACAGCCATCAGTCTGGAAATCATGTTATTAGCGGGAAGCTGAATGCATCACCACTTTCTGAGTGGACACACATGAATGTGCATGTGTTCACATATAGAACCCAAACACCAGGATCAGGATTAATGGGGGCATAAGTTCATTGTGCAATGGAAAATTGAGTGGGTAATAATTAGGAGTAGAGCTAGACCAATAAATCTGCCAAAGTTATCTTGTATCAGTGTATGTCATCTGATAAGTAACAAAAAATTGCAGAAATGCCAAACTAGTTTTGAGACACAGTGTCTCAGTGTATATAGTTTGTCCAGCAGAGAACACTAAATTTGCTGGTTTATTTCTATATTGTAAAATGTCCTGCTTGGTATCTGTATCTTAGTATTTTTTTTTATCTCAAATATTACTATCAGTGTCAGTCTCAAAATCCAGTATCGGCCAGGTTGTAATTAGGAAGACACATTTTTGTCCCTTCTTCCTGTTCACATTTTGTGTCGGCCGTTTATCACTGCTGCTACTGTTGTGCACCAACATATTTTACTTGTAATGTATCAACGTGACTGCTTTTTTTTAAGTTTAAACAGAAAACAACCAAGAATTCAGCATGTAGCAGTACAAAAATGACCAACCCCACCCAAGCTACTGCATCGTGGACTGGAAAACAACACCATCTCCTCCAGTGTGAGCAAGAGGCAAAACAAAGGTTAGTGGTGCAAATTACAAGAATGTAAAAGTGATCCTAAATAACAATATAGAAACATAAACAGAGCTGGACTGGTAGCAGAGTGAATTGTAGCATGAATTGAATATCTCTGTAAGTTCTGTCTCCTTTATCATTCAAAGTTATATTGATTTAACAACCATGCAGAGGGTCCATTGTCTGTTTCTAAGGAGGAAAGTGCAGGACAACATGCGTCTACACAGGGGGAGGAGATCTTGAACGTGGCAAATTTGTATGTAGGAGAAAGTTCACAGGTCCAAGGTCATGTGTCAGAGAGGCCAGCTGGATAGAAGAATGAAATGCACAGAAAAATGCATTTTTACAGTTAGTTTAAAACAATCTGCTCTCTTAATAGATTTGCAGCACCCAGTTGTTAAATGTATAGCTGACAACACTCCTACATTTCCATTAGAAAAAGCAAAATATCGTGTTTTTGTGCAGTTTTACTATAGTAGACAGTCTGAACAAGTCTCAAACTGATTTTTGCTATTTTTTCTTAGGGTGTCCAATTTTTGATACTCAACAGCTCCATACAACATACATGAATAAACAGTCATTTAATTTAAATTAAACAAACATAAAAGCTATCCAAAGCTACTATACAGCAATATAACTACCCTTACAGGATTTATTTTAATCATAAATAAACCCTGTCTTGCAGTTGAAAGTTGAATATTATGCAAATGATTCCAGTAAAAGACAGGAAGGTGTTGGAGCCATCCAGTTTAGTGTTAACTAATGTGCAGAACAGCAAATAATTACACTCTGGGCAGTGAACCCTAAAGGACTCATTCTAATTTCCGCCCCTCTGGGAAGTAAACAAGCCAAGAGAAAGCTGCAAGATAACCATAATCAGCAGAGAAACAGGTATGAAGTTGCTTATGGTTTTGTGGCTTTGGTCCAATTCCAGTACAATGCTGTTTGAAATTAATGAACAAATATTAATTTCAGTTTTATTTATATAGCGCCATATTATCACAAAGTTATCTCATGGCACTCTTTTATATAGAGCAGGTCTAGACCTGACATTTTATGTACAGAGACCCAACAATTCCCACCATTAGCAAGCACTAAAAGACAGTGGCAAGGAAAACGCCCCTTTTAACAGGCAGAAACCTCGAGCTTTCTCCTACTTTGTTGTATTGTTGCAGTGGTGGGTTTAAATTTTTATAGGGTTTTTATGTGTAGCACCTCCTCTTTTTACTTTTGATTTAATTAATGTAAGTGATGGGAGGGCAGATCCCCCCACCCCCAACAAAATTGAATGAATGACTTAAAAAAGGGGTAGTTCATTTAACTGAATGGGAACTGAAGTACTAAGTCACTTAAATGAACTGGCTATGCCATCACTAGAGGCATTATGCTTACAGCAGTACGTCAGCACCACATGTTAATACAATTAATTCCAACATTAACTAAACTCTGATAAGCTATCTGTAAAGAAATGTAACTCCCCTCCTCCTGCCCATTTCTCCCCACACATTTGCGCCTGTGTATTGAATGCATTGTATATCTACATTTGGTTACCACAAGAGTAGGGAAGTGCCCAGCACCTTGGTGTTTATGCACTTAACACAAGCAAGTTTTTCAGTGAGATCCCACCTGTAAAGGACCAAAGATGACCGGCGGAGGCTCGATTTTGTTCCTTTTAGCAGCGTCTCTGATTATGGCCTCAGCCTCTTCTACTCTTCCCTGAGAGAGCAGCCACCGAGGAGACTCTGGGATGTACCTGCCTCAGAGGACACAGGGAGAGACAGAGGTTCAATCCCCTAGAGGAGAAGAAAATATACTGTACAGCAAAAGTACTATTGAGACTTTTTTTGTTCCTTATTTGAAGTAAAAAAAAAAAATGCTACCTAACGCTAGTTGTAAAGCCTTCATAGAGTTCCTATGGGCTGATGCTGTGGTAGAGTGGTAATACAACGGTACAATCAATATTTATATATTTATTTAGATTTATTTATTCATATGAGATATTTTGCAGATAATTAATCATAAAAAAAATGTTGCGATTTATGTGCAAAATATATTTGTTTAGTCTATAAATTGTAAAAAAATAAAAGTTGTGAAAAATGTCACTTATCACAACTTTTCAGGAATACAAGGGAATGTCTTCAAGAATATTCACTTTACTATCAGAGAAGGCATTATGAAATCAGTTGACTAGATGGCCAAATATGTAGTATCAACTATTTAAACAAACACACACAGACAAAACGCACACATACACACACCTACCACCAGAAAGGTACACAGAGGAAGCCAGGCAGAGTGAGGCCTAGGAGAAGCATCCTCCAGTCTCTGAGGAAGAAGGCAAACAGCGGCAGCAGCATGTAGCCCCCACCAAAGAAAAGACACACACCCGCTGTGGAGAAAATTGTCCGAACACGTGGGCCTAATATCTCTGCTCCTAAGCACAAGAGAAAATCACAGGGAATGAATTACACCGTCTTTTGCATTGTCTTGAACACGTTAGTGACTCTCAGAATCAATGAATAGACGTGAATAACAGTACCTAGCACAAACGCAGCCACATAAATGGAGATTTGTGCCATCCCCACAACAAAGAACATGGCGCAGAACACGGGCCATGACGGCGAGAAGACCTGGATGAGTGTGAACACTGTCTGGGTTGCCATGGTAACAAATAACACTATTTTTCTCCCAAACCTGAAAATAATACAAAGCACATGTAAATGAAGTAGGCATGCTATGTAGATGGAACCAGCCTAATGAACCCACTGTACACTGCCTGTCCAGCACCAAACGGCAGACAAAGTTCGCGACACGCTGGTCAAACATCAAGCAGTTAGGAGGAGTTAGAGCTAAACGGATAGTGAATATTTGACTTCATCAGGTGGCCAGAAACATGACTCCAATGGGATGATAATGTCTGCTGAAGGTATAAACAGGTGATCGTTGTTAGCACATTAGCCATATTAGCTATATCATTTATACGAGATATTATGTTAAGCATGTGTCGGGTTGTTTTTTATCTTATGCATCAAAGCAGCCAAAAACCATTCAATGCAGACTTTAAAACAGTTTTGCTCTTATGGATTATTTTTCCTTGTCAAAACCCTGCGCCTACATTACTCAAAATGCAACTCCATAGCTGAACACTTCACTGGGAGATTTGGATGTGTTATTGCTAGTAGCAGCTACCTTAAAGCCACTCAAGCAAAGATGAGGAGAGGGTTACAGAGGTCTACTGCACACCCCCAGATTTCTTACATTTTTTTAAACTTGTAGTGTTCAGACCCTGTCAAGTGACATCACTTATGCAATTTATCAAATAATAATAATAATAAATTGTATTTATATAGCACCATTCATAGAGGAAATGCAGTTCAAAGTGCTTTACAATAAATAAATGTAATGCACCAAGTGCTGTACAGAAGAGAATGCCATAAGCTACTGTAGAGTGCAGTTAAGAAAATTAAAACTTGAACAGAATGTAAGAAATGGTAAGCATGAAATTTACATATTTAAAAGAAGTGCAGAAGTGCATGAAATAAAATGTAGAAATTTAAAATAATGTTTAAAAGCAACCAAAAACCAAATTGCAGATAGCTAATTAAAGACCAAAGTGAAAAAATGAGTTGTAAGCTTGCTTACAAGATATGTAGCGAGCTGGCTTCCCTGATATATATTGGCAGTTTGTTCCAAAGCTTTGGGGCATAACTGATAAAGGCTGCATCCCCGATTGTCTTACTGCTGTTTCTGGGAACATTCAATAATCCAGCAATAGATGATCGGAGTGTTCTTGAAGGCAAATAATTATCAAGGGAGTTGGAAATGTAGCTTGGGCCTCGCCCATTTATGGCTTTATATACAAGAAGGAGGACCTTAAAATCAATTCTAAATGTTACAGGAAGCCAGTGCAAGGCAGCTAAAACTGGACTAATATGCGCTCCCTCTTGGTCCTGGTTAACAGCTGAGCTGCAGAGTTTTGAATGAGCTGAAGTCTGTCAGTGTTTTTTTTTTTGGGAGGCCAATAAAAAGTGCATTACAGTAATCGAGTCGGCTTGAAATAAAAGCATGAATCAGTTTTTCTGCGTCTGTCTGGTTTAGAAATGTAACTTTTCAGTGCTCCAAACAGCACAGAGTAAATTCCATTTGTCCGCATTGTACGAGGGTGGTGGCAGCGGTCTCCTCAAACAGAACTAAAATGGTTGATGATCTGCACGACAAAATAACACTAGGAGTAACTGGGGGGGAAATGAGTCTTTGCTTCAACCTGTTGTTGCTCTCTCAGGGCTACACTGATGGAGGCATGAAGATCGGATGCACGCAGCCTCGCAGGGTGGCAGCCATGTCAGTGGCAGCCAGAGTGGCACAGGAAATGAGCGTCAAGCTTGGGAATGAGGTGAGTTTGGCACATTATGTGGACCCCTTTTTATTTTCACTTTATTGCAAGCATAGTTTGACGTAAATTTGACTGTAAATGGGGCAAAATGATGCAATGTAAGATCTGTACAGCAATGAATTCTGTATTATACTGTATCATAGCTTTGTGCACTGCTGTTTCTAGCATTCTTTATTTGAGAGTATTGTGCTTTCATGTTAATGTTATTCCTTTATCCAGGTGGGTTACAGTATTCGTTTTGAGGACTGCACATCAGAGAGAACAGTGCTCAAGTACATGACAGACGGCATGTTGCTCAGAGAGTTTCTCACTGAGCCCGACCTGGCCAGCTACAGGTAACGCAAAGAAGGGAATCACTAACTGCTGAGTTGCTCTTCAACCTGTTCAGAAAATACAGTTGCTATGCAGATTTTTGTTTTATGTTTTCAATTGAGCATTTCTTTTTTCGGACAGAAATTCATTATATTTTTTTGGAAGGTTTGTGTTTTGTTTGACTCTTTTTCTACATTTTTGTTTTAAGTGATCATATCCCTCATCACACTTTACAAGTTCAACTTTTAATTTGCATCAGGTGTTTTTGAATTATCTTATTTTCTTTATATTGTATCAACATTTTACTTCCACTGCCTGACATCCCAATTCCTTGTGTAATTTGCTACCCACAGTTCATCTCTGCAATTTAACATTTCAAATAAATATGTTCATGAATTATTGAACACCTGTAGGTGTTACTGTATGTGTTGTGCTCAAACCTCCCCTCTCCCTGTCTCTCTCGCTCTCTCTCTCTCTCTCTCTCCCCAGTGTGATCATCATAGATGAGGCCCATGAGCGAACGCTGCACACAGACATCCTGTTTGGTCTGATTAAGGACATCGCCAGGTTCAGACCAGAACTGAAGGTGCTGGTGGCCAGCGCCACTCTGGACACCGAGCGATTCTCCTGCTTCTTTGACGACGCGCCTGTCTTCAGGATCCCTGGCAGGAGGTTCCCCGTCGATATCTTCTACACTAAAGTAGGAACTAGCATGTTATTTGAATGCTTTATACATTACACATAATTACTTGGTGAATATGTTGGTTGTGGTTGCTGTCTTTTCTTCCTGGCTACAAAAGAAAACATTAATTGCAAACAACGTCTTCTGTTTTCTCACACATTTATGGAAATTTGTATTTTCGCAAAAATGAATGAACAATAAATAAAACAGGCTGTTGTGAGTGCAGATATCATCTTTGCGTCACCAAATCCATAGCATTGTAAAGCCAAAGAAAGATCAAATGTTGTAAAGGATTGTTAAGGGCCTCAGGATCAAATGAGTCCAGACAACCCCGTCCCCCAAAAATCAAGCTGTCCTGTTGATGTATGTGTGTGTATGTATGTGTGTTGTGTTGTCAAGGCTCCTGAGGCAGACTACCTGGAAGCTTGTGTGGTGTCAGTGCTGCAGATCCATGTCACCCAGCCTCCTGGAGATGTTCTCGTTTTCCTCACTGGACAGGTACTGAATTATATGAAGAATGTGATTCTTCCAAGATGTTTGTCAAGGAGTTCAAAGTTTTGGATGCAATTGTTATGAGAGATTGGTCATCTCCTTTTCCTTATGTTTTGTGTGTAATATATCTGCATGTGTTGTATCAATTTTAGATGAAATATCTTTAGGATATATTTATGCACCTCACAATTTCTTAGGCTGTTTTTATACAGGTCAGATTGTTTGTATTAATTATAAATAAGTATGTATGTAGTGTAAGGGTGTGTAAGAGTAATGTAATAGGGTACTTTAAATACGTACAAAGCTAACAACGTATCCCTTTTTCTCTTGGTCCGGACCAAATTAACTGAACAACAGGTGTGACAGCGACCTAAATTTACCTTGTTTACTTCACCAGTATTCACTGAATGATTTTGCTACGAAGGGTAAATTCTTATTATTTATCTGTGTGTGTTGGTTGACTCTTTAACCTCTCTGCCTGTGTGTGTCCTGCAGGAGGAGATCGAAACGTGTTGTGAGATGCTCCAGGAGAGATGCAGGAGGCTTGGGTCTAAGATATCAGAGCTGCTGGTCCTTCCTATATATGCCAACCTGCCATCTGACATGCAGGCGAAGATCTTCAACCCTACTCCACCTGGAGCCCGTAAGGTGAGACGATGTCTTATTTCTGTGCAGAACACTTATTGTTTCCTAATACAATTGCCCTGGATCTAGTAGGTCATTGTAGGATTAGTATTTCAACCTGGCAGGCACAAAACACTCAGTAGACTATGATAACAACTTGATGTCCTTGAGCAATATAAATGAAGACAATAGCTCTCTATCTGTTTACTGTATCAGTTTTGTATTAAGCAACTGCCGTCTCATATTTACACAGATTAAATATCCATGTTATTGTTCACCAATAGAGGCATCTATAGTAAAATGAGATTTTGTAGAGAGACTTAGTATCCTAGTTTTTTAACATTGTTCAACAGATTAAAGGCTTGCTTTTATGTTTCCGTTCTACTTTGTTCGAACAGCGCGTAATCACTTTATCTCTTGTCACTGTGTTCTCTCCCTATCAATCTCAGGTGGTGGTGGCTACCAATATAGCAGAGACCTCACTGACAATAGATGGCATCATCTATGTCATAGACCCAGGCTTTTGCAAACAGAAGAGTTACAACGCCCGCACCGGCATGGAGTCACTCATCGTCACGCCCTGCTCACGGGTAACTGCTCTGTTTTTCTGGGATTTTATTTTTTCAACAAGCAGGACGTCAGAGATGGAGTAAAGCGATGAGTGCAGTGAATGCCCATGCTATCAAAATGCCAGTATCCACTCGCTCAGGAGCAGGCTACAAGCTGTGATAGTGAATAAAGGAGAATGTGTTTTATTTTATTGGTGTAATCGATGGGGCTTTACCTTGCGAGGCAGCTGGATTTGTGAGATTGTGCAAGAATCCATCTTGCCAGGCTTCACATTCTGCACTTATGGCTGAACCACAGTGGTTTGGGCCAATCAGCGTCCTATGTGGAACTACCGGCAGCTACGGACGTGGTTTAGGTGTGACGACTGCGATGAGAGTATTTCTTCATTGAAAGATTTTTGCTCTTTTCTTCTGTTGATCTGATGGGTTGAAGTAGGCAGATTCTTCATCCAGTCACATGCCAAGTATTTTTTGAAAGTTCAAAAAAATGTTTCCAGGGACAACTCCTCAGATGGTTCTGTGTAACAAACCATTTGGCGCGTCAGGTTACTATGGTGCAGCTGCTATTGTTAAACTGTTTAGTGCATTGTGAGTGTCTCCATTGGTTTCTAAATGTTTTGCTAACTCACGCTGTGTGTTTCTGTTTCACTTTCAGGCTTCGGCCAACCAGAGAGCAGGCCGTGCAGGCAGAGTGGCTGCTGGGAAATGTTTCAGGCTTTACACAGCCTGGGCCTTTAAACATGAGTTGGAGGAAACGACTGTGCCTGAGATTCAGAGGACCAATTTGGGAAATGTAGTCCTTCTGCTGAAGAGTCTAGGTGAGAAGAGGAAGCTCTGTTGGGTTGTATGTTATGTCTATTGATGTTGATGTTGATTGTTAAATTGGAGTAGATTAGGTTACTATTTGGTGGCTGTGACTGTGTAATAAGCTAATAATTTTCGCTTGCAGGCATAAATGACCTCATTCACTTTGACTTCATGGACCCACCTCCTCATGAGACTCTGGTCATAGCGCTGGAGCAGCTCTATGCCCTGGGAGCACTCAACCACCTGGGAGAGCTCACCAAGGTACAAACTCAGGGCCTGTATTCATCAAACTTCCAATTACACTTAAAGTTCATAATAACAATGTATCAAATGACAACGTGAAAAGAATGTGAAAGGTGTCTCTCGTAGTGGTGATTCTGCAGATCCCCTGGCTGTGAAGGATAATGTCACTCTTCTGGATGTGTAAATAATTAACTGTTTACTAACAAGAAAGATGACAAAGAAATGCCTGTTGTCATTTCCCACAGCTCAAAAGTGACGACCTCACATGGCTTGTTTTGTCCAATCAAAAGGCCTAAACACAAAGATATTCAGTTTAGTGACAATCATGTGTGACAAAGACAAACATCAAATACTCATATTTTAGAAGCTTGAACCTGCAAATGTTTTCCTTAGAAATGACAAAATATTTAATTTATAAAACTATTTGATTGACTAATTGTTGCAGCTGTTTAACTGTTTCAGACCTTCCTGTTACAAAGGGATTGGAAATTTAGCTTAACAGCTGACTTTTTTTGACATTTTGCCCATTGACGTTTTTAGAATCAAAGAGTCTCTAAAAACCTAAAGAGTAATTTTTATAGTTCAGTAAATTATGTGTGAAGTCACTTTATTACACTATCAGTTGATCTGGTCCCATTTTAAAGGGTGTCCATTACAAGTTCTTTTTATTTTTCCAGTGAAAATCCAGTAAATCTGTGAAACATCAATGACATTCCAACCATTATTGTTCTATCAAGCATGTGCAACAAGCAGTGGTGTAATTATTCCAGCCACTCCATCCTCTTCAAACAGTCCATGGTGCTAAGAAAACAGGATAAACTTGTTTTGCAGAAAAGAGATGTGTAAATATTTAGCTTTGACATGCATAATGTATGTCCATCTTCACTCTGACTCTGCATATTTGCATGACATACTGAAAATACCTGATGCTCGTCAAGCTGCGTGGTGGCCTCCAACACTTTAGAGTCACTGACTTCCTTGATCAAAAGTGCAGATGGAAGAGATGACTCATTTTATTTACAAGTTAAAGCTTTTACTTCCACGCTAGTCTTTAATCAGTGATTATCAAGTATGTGAGGATGTTTTTCAGAGAGCTTGGCTGTCTGCATTATTGGTAACTACTGTAGTGCAGGTTATTACATGAATGAATGAAGTATTTCATTGGTTAAAATGTCCTCAACAGTTTGCTCTTGTTTGTTGGGGTTCAGCTGGGTCGCAGGATGGCAGAGCTTCCGGTGGACCCCATGTTGAGCAAGATGATCCTGGCCTCCGAGCAGTAAGTCTCCAGTCTGATACTAGCATGAGCCTTCACTATATGTTCATTTGGCAGGCCGCATCACCTGCCTATATACTGTATGAAGCACATGATGTATTAAATCAATTAGAGGCACTGGTTTTCTTACATATACCAAAACTCTTCCAAGCTTGTGTTCATCCAGTTCTTGATTATGCAGCTCGGGTTTGGGGTCATGGAAGTTAACCCAGGAGTGATGCTATTCATAATTGGGTCGTCCAATATGCTCCAATTTAATAACATTTGTATGTACATTTACACCGATCAGCCATAACATTATGACCACCTGTCTAATATTGTGTAGTTCCCCCTTATGCTGCCAAAACAGCTCTGATCCGCCGAGGTATGGACGGACTCCACTAGACCTCTGAAGGTGTGCTGTGGTATCTGGCACCATGACGTTAGCAGCAGATCCTTTAAGTCCTGTAAGTTGTGAGGTGAGGCCTCCATTGATCGAACTTGTTTGTCCAGCACACCCCACATTTGCTCAATTGGATTGAGAGCTGGGGAATTTGGAGGTCAAGTGAATGCCTAGTACTCACTGTTGTGTCCCTCAAACCGTTCCTGAACCATTTTTGCAGTCCACTGGCTTGCCTTCTTCCCATAGTGCATCCTGGTGCCATGTCTTCCCCAGGTAAGCAACACACGCGCAGCTGGCCATCCGCATGATGTAAAAGAAATGTGATTCATCAGACCCGGCCACCTTCTTCCATTGCTCCGTGGTCCAGTTCTGATGCTCACCTGCCCATTGTAGACGCTTTCGGCGGTTGCCAGGGGTCACATGGGTACCCTGACCGGTCTACGCAGCCTCATATGGGACAAACTGCAATGCTCTCTGTGTTCTGACACCTTTCTATAAGAACCAGCATTAACTTTATCAGCAGTTTGTGCTACAGAAGCTATTTTGTTGGATCGGTCCACATGAGCCAGCCTTCGCTCCCCATGCGCAACAATGAGCCTTGGCTGCTAATGACCCTGTCGCCGGTTCAATGGTTTTCCTTCCATGGTCAATTTTTGGTACGTACTGACCACTTCAGACTGGGAACACCCCACAAGAGCTGCAGTTTTGGAGATGCTCTGACCCAGTCATCTAGTCATCACAATCTGGCCCTTGTCAAAGTCGCCCATATTCTTTCACTTCACAACTTTGAGGACAAAATGTTCGCTTACTGCCTCATATCTGGAGTGAACTAAAGAAAAAACAAGGTGCATTTGTACTCAGATTTGAGCTGGTGTACTGCCTCTTCATATTGAAACTGCCTTTTGTATTGTAAACTTTGATCCTTTGTGTGCTGATATAAAGGATACAAGTGGGTTGCTGTATATGGACAGACTGTCAACTGCTTTGTTCAGACTGCAGGCAAATCAGATTTGTTTCTCAGATCAGATCACTGTTATTTGCAAGTGATCAGACTGGATAGGTGTGTCCAGACATCACCAATTGGGTCATGTCACCTGCATGGTTTGCTGTAGTAATGACGTAGGCGTCAGTAACTGTGCACTGGTGACTCAGCTTTCCAATATGGAAGCATGAGAAATGGAGATCCATCATTTCTCCCTCCAAACAATCGGGCTGTGAAGTTGTAGTGTAGAACTCCTCTAGGTATACAGCCGCTCTGATGCACTTCGTCACTCTGGATTTGACGTTGTGTGTCGCGACGCAAATGACACTTTGAAATCCCGATTTGAGCGGCCGGATTGAGACACATCTGTAGAAATCCAATTGGAATCACATTTCAGACCACCTCCAAATCAATCTACATATGCCCAAAGAACAGATATGGGCTGGCAGTCTGAACAAGGCCAAATTGGAAACTTATTTAGTGAATGCATGGGAGCTCAGGATGATTTCTATTGCTGTTCCTTTGTCTGTATATCTCTCTCTCTGCGTTTTTCCATATTTCGATAACATTTTCTTCCGTCTCTGCCGCCTTCCAGGTACAAGTGTTCAGAGGAAGTGTTGACGATAGCAGCCATGCTGTCGGTGAACAACTCTATTTTCTACCGGCCAAAAGACAAGGTGGTGCACGCCGACAACGCCAGGATGAACTTTGTGGTGCCAGGGGGAGACCACCTGGTGCTGCTTAACGTCTACACACAGGTATGAACACAGCAGTTACAGATGATGATATGTACAAAATACCTTGAGTTGCCAATCTGTTAGGCACAGCTGTTCAGTCTCATGCAATCTAATCCATAAAACCTGCAAGAAAACCTGCCTCTATGAAGCTTTTAATGTATAACTGTGTGAAGAGAGCTTTTCTTTCTACTCTACATAAATATTTGAGGCCGGTGCTGTTCTGTTCATTTACCTGAATGAGGAAAACAGAGTGTTAGAGTGTGCTTTCTGGCACAGTCTCAATATAGAATTAAGCATTATAGGGTAGGATTTATTTGTGTCTAACCTTCTAGTGTGGAGGTTTTCTGTGATCAGGTGTGCAAATATTTGGTGTATGCACAGTTAAGCTTTAAGGTTTCAAGTACTGTATGTGTTCTTAACATCCGTTTGTTTTTTAACTAGTTTAGACCTCAGAACGACAACATTTAAACGGTTTATAACCTGTAACTTATGATGATGAAAAGGATTACTAAAAGGACAGGATGGATATTTTAATCAATTCTATGAATCAACAATGATAACTGACTTACAGTTGATAATCTAAATTAAGTTATAATTTGAAATTTTGTATTTTTTGCAATGATGTTTTTACAGTTTAGAGCTTGTGATCCCTTAAAACAAAGCTTTATCAGCTCACATCACAAGTTTCAAGTTTGCAAATTGGCACCATCAACCAAAGAATGTTTTTTTTTTCTCCATTTTATTTTATTTGAATAATCCATGTAGTTGTCAAATTATACAATAATTCACAAGAAAACAAGACTAATGTTAGCATGCTAACATTCCCTTATTAGCACTAAACACATCTGGCTGATGGGAATGTCTGTAGTTTAGAAGGTATTTGATCATAAATCAAAGTATTTTGAAATTAAAATGTTCACCCAATGATGGTGCTATATGAAAAGTCAGGGCATCATCAAAGTTATTACATTTCATCCTGTAGGGAACATGAATGTACCAAATTTTATGACGGCCCATTTAAACGTTGTCAAGACATTTAATTCAAAACCATAAATGTCAACCTCATGGTGACGCTAGAGGAAAAGTCAGGGGACCACCAAATTCGGTAGGATTTATCTTCTGGGGACCATGAATGTTTGTACCAAATTTAATCTCAATCCAGCTTTGACCAAAAGTGGAGCACCGACCGAACATCATTGCCATTGTAATGAAAATGTGTTTTTCTGTGTTCCCCTCCTATTATGTATATTGCGAACCCTCAGATTTATCTTGCGGCTCCTTGTGGTGTCCAGACCCACAGGTTTGGAACCACCGTTTCACACTCAATAGCCCTGACGTATTGCTACCTAGAACCCAGGTATTGTGCCAACTGCGGTCATGTCTGTCTGTCTGTCTCCCTCAGTGGTTGGAGAGCGGTTACTCCACACAGTGGTGCTATGAGAACTTCATCCAGTTCCGCTCCATGAGACGAGCCCGGGACGTCAGGGAGCAGCTGGAGGGTCTGATGGATCGTATTGAGGTGGAGGTGGTCAGCTCCCAGGGAGACAGTTTGCTCATTCGCAAGGTGAGTGATACTGAGAAAGTCCCCCAGAGATTTACCGCAGTTCCCTGTCAAAAACATAGAATCTCAATGTTGGTTCCTTACATGTCTATGTTTGTGGCTGTGTGAACATGGGCACTAGTTTGTTTTTGGGCTGTAACTGTCAAAGTGAAGAAAGAGCCCGGGCGTCATAGCAATAAAACAATAGAGAGCAGAAATAGAAGCGTGACGACCTAAACCTGTGACAGACAAGACCCACTGAAAACATCAAAAACATCAGCAGAGATGGTGCCTTTTCTAAATAAAATAAACATTTAATTAGCTCAACATCAGGCCTCATACTGGTTCATGATAAACAGCTTGAGAGGGGCAAGTGTTTGGAACCTTACCCAGTGGAGGAATACACGGAACACCTCAAGGTGCTTCTTTTAGCTTTAACAGTTGTTGCTCAATTAAGTTGAATTTCAGGTTTTAGTCTGCATGTCTCCGTATGCAGGTGAAAGGTTACCCTCAGAATCAGCCCGTTTTTGTTGAAGAAGCTTTTAAGCAAGTAGATGCCTCCTGTTTTTTACGAAGACAACAAAGTCTAGAAAAGGTGTATAGTTCTGCAAATTGAAAATGCGTAAGAGGAAACCTGCAAATCCTCACTGAACAGAGCCTGTGTGAGTAGCCTTCCCATATCAGTCTGTGTGTGAACACACCCCTAAACCACTTGATAAGCACAAGGGCGTTTGTTTTTTCATCACATCTGTGTCAAAACTCCTGCAGCCAAATAGGCAACAGCAATCCCATAAATAATCGACACTAAATAAATTCATACAGAGCTAATATGAATTGTATTTAAAGTCTTTATTTTTATGTATAAAGTGGCTTTAGTTGCATTGTGTGTATTCCTTGTTGTAAGCCAGGGGGCGCTGATGGCATCTGGTGATCACATGCAAACATAAGGTGAATTAGTCATTTGAAAATGTTTATTCTATTTTTAGGCAAAATGTACATTTTCTTTTCCCACCATGTGACTAGTGTATGACGGATGCTGTCAGTGGCATTCTGTCCTGCTTGAGCCTTAGTTTTGCAAACACCACCTGGCCTAGATTACAGCAGGTGTGAGCAGTTTGTGTGCATCCATGACAACAAGATTAGAAAAGCATGTCTGGATGTTGTTGTTTGTTGTTGTTAGCAAATCCCACGCGAAACCCGCCTTCGGTACAAAACGTCTGACTTACTCAACTCTGATATTTCAGTTACAGTGTGAATTATCTGCTTTCTGATGCCCTGTTGTAGTTTCCTTAAGTAAGACGCTGATTCCTACCAGCGCCACATTCAACAATACAATAAATTATTTCTGCACTGTCATCGTGATGTGCAACAGCAGCATTACTGAGAATGAAAGATTCATTGTCGCTAAGCTACAAGCATTGTTTTCTTAGGTCACGAAAAAATAACCTTCAGGAGGAGATACATGTTTTTCACAGGACAGCGACAACATGCTGTACTTAATAGACTAAAATAAGTGAGTCACAGCATGCTGGCTTTTGTGCAACTCCTCTTTGATTGTTGGAGGACAAGTTATATCTTATTTGTATCTCATTTACAGTCAAACTACACTTTCAGTGTCTAATCTATACACCGCTTTGAGTGGCTGATTGTCACTATATTATGTGCAGCATACAGGAGAGGGCACAATTTTACAATTATATTTATATATCTTTATTAATTCAACCCTTTTTTATTCTGAAGTTCAGATGTCCATAAAGGAAGTCTTATTCTTCCCATGAAAGCAACTTGACTGAGTGCTCCTCCAAATATTTTTCCCCCTTACAGTTTATTAATCCATTTTGCTTGGTTTTCCACATCAATGTGTATATTTTTCTACCATATGACCCCCGGGGGGCTCCTTTCTGCTTTTAAAATATATATTTTAGTTGTTATGGTTTTTATTCCACACATACATCTTTTGCTTTTTCATGTTCTCTTTATTATTGTATTACTTTTTATCTTACGGTGTGTAATGCTGCAGTGATTAATCAGCTGTTTATAAATGCCCCCTCCCCCCTCCCCCCTCTCCCAGGCGGTGACGGCCGGATATTTCTACCACACAGCGCGGCTGAGCAAAGGCGGGTACAAGACTGTGAAGCACCAACAGGCGGTCTACATCCACCCCAACAGCTCTTTGTTTGAGGAGCAGCCGCGCTGGCTCATCTATCACGAGCTGGTCTTGACCACCAAGGAGTTCATGAGACAGGTCTGCCTGCTCGCAATGTGACGCTGTCTACTTTTAAAGAGCCATCTAAATTTAGTATTGTACTGTAGTCTGTGTTTCAGAAGCGATTCTGCTAATGTGGAAGACAATCAAACACAGAAAACTCTGTTGTTAAAAAAGTAAACAACATGGGCAATAACTTTCACAGAATAACTGCTTGTAGGAATGAGACAGCACATTAATGATGAAGTGTAATCAGTATTGCTGTACAATATTTAACTGCACCCCTGCCTGTATATTGACACATTGATTTAATCTTTCTTCTTCTTCAGGTGATTGAGATTGACAGCAGCTGGCTGCTTGAAGTGGCTCCTCATTACTACAAGAGCAAAGAGCTGGAGGACAGCAGCAGCAAGAAGATGCCCCGCAAGCAGGGGAAAACAAAAGAGGAGCTGGGCTGAAGAGAAGACAGATGGAAAAAATAAGAACTCTCTTCCTCTCCTTTTCAATGAATACAAGACTTGGTTTGTTCTCCAGGTGCTTTTTCAAATTGTGCATTTGTGACAGCATTTTGCTGTTAAAGAGTTGAAATGGATTATTACTGAGACTGCTCCAAATAATCACTCTCACTAATGCATGAGGTTCCTTGTTTGTTTTCATTTTTTATGGCAATAAAGTTTTACAGCCACTTGTTTTTGTCAGTTGGTTTCCATGTGAAAAAATGGTCATCACAATATATACTACCTTTCAAGATAAACTCAGGTTATTTTTCTTGTTTTAATTGCACCAAGACGTTCACTATTGTTCACCATTTCAATAGACTATTATTATCCTCTTGTCATGCTGGTTAAGGTGCACAACAAAGGGAATGTGTGAGGTTGGAATCTGGGTTTTTTTTATATATTTTTTTTTCTTTAAGATTTTACAACTTTATCACTTGGTGCATACAAACACCCAATTCTCACAATTAAAAATACAAATTTTTCATCCGTGACTTGGCTTGAGAGCCAATGCAAAAAACATGTTCAGCCACATGCATCCTTCACAAGAAAAACTGCAGCATGTTTTTGTTACTTAAAGAGTGACAGATCACTTAGTTTGAGGAGGAGCTGTCTGACAAAGCAAACAAAACTGCTCTGTGGTTTTGATGTTAAGAACTAAATATTAACGTCGCCCTCCTGTTTCAGTGACTACCGTCTGGTTGCACTCGCACCTATCCTCGTGAAGTACTTCGAACGGCTAGTGTTGCAACACATCAAGTCATCAAGCCCCAGCCCCCATCATGTCCACCTTTTATGGAGGCACCATCGAGGGCATCCTGAGCAGCGGCATCACCGTGTGCTATGGCTCCTGCACCGCGTCCTGCCGGAAGACCATACAGCGCATCGTGAGAGCAGCTGAGAAGTTGTCGGTGCCTCTCTCCCCTCCCTCCGAGACATTTACAGTTCACGACTCTCCCGGAAAGCCCTCTGCATCGCAGGGGACCCCACTCACCCGTCACACAGCTTCTTTAGCTTGCTGCCATCAGGAAGGAGACTGCAGAGCCTGCGGGCCAGGACCAGCAGACTGAAGGACAGCTTTGTCCACCAGACTGTCAGGATGCTGAACTCTCCCCCTGCTCTGTCCCTGCCCCCTGCCCCCTGCACAGTGACCCCAAAACTGAACTCTGACACCCTCAAGAACTGCACAGGCACAACATTCACTTTTATCAATGTATAAGCTAATTCTATTGCACTAAGATCATATATATTTGCACTGACATTTTACATGACCCAAACTCACAGTTTTAAATTTGCTATCTGCCTTATTTGTTTTTAGGTTGGTTGCCCTTATGCTATGTCTTGTTGTTTTTTTGTTGGTTATATTAGTTTTGCTTACCTTGTTGTTTGCACCAAGGGTTTGAGAGTAACGCAATTTCAATCCTCTGTATGTCCTGTACATGCTGCAGAATTGACAATAAAGCAGACTTTGACTTTGACTTAACATACGTGGTATTGCTCTGAGTCAGTGTGGATTCTCACGTTCCAAAAAGCTCAGATGAAAAAGGGAGTAACCAGGACTGTGCAGTGAGATAAGATTATTGTAGGTATAGCTTTTCTTACAAAGTGACGATAGATTGGTGGAGGTATGAGGTGCTGATATCTGTGCTGTTGACATTATTGTACCCATGTCATTTTATGCAGAACAGTGGACTTTTCCTAACAGTCATAGTGACCGTTTTTCTTGATTCATATCACACATAACAGTTAAATAAAACAAAATACATATATATGTGTGCTTCTGTACCATCATACCTTCATGCCAGATCTGGTCTTGAATGCCTGCTTAAACCACAAAGGCTGAGGAATATGAATTTGAATTGACTTATCAGACAATTCTGCATGATATGGGTTCTGACATGAGACTTCTCTAATTAAATGACCGCTTCTATCTACACTGCCTATATCACACAGTCACAGTAGGCTCGCTACAGCTGGTCCAACTGGTCTGATGAGAGGAGAGAGAAAGGAATGGTGGCAGCCAGGAGGAGGGATCATGGGAGGCAGTGCTGTGTTACAATTGGAAAACAAGTTATGAGAGGAAAGACACTTGACAGAAGAGGAGAACGGGAACCGCAGGCAGACCAAAAGCCTTGCAGAGTCAAGTTTTTCGTTGTTTTTTCTTTTCAGCAATGAATTTTGGTGAGGTGCAAGTTTTTAACCATATTATTTTAGTTATGACGACGTGATTGGACATCAATCTACCTCAGCAGGTCAGTGTGTGCGATCAAATTATCTCCATTTACTTTCTTGTTCTTTGATGCAAGAAAGTTTTTTTCCTGCTGCCCTTATAGCTGACAGACTCACAACTTCTCCTATTTTAAAGACCCTAAATCTTTAAATGAGCAGAAATGTGTAGCCTACATTTGAAACTAAACCTCAACCTGTTGCAAATGTCAGAACGCATTTTTGAAGGAAATCAGCTGCTAAAATGTCCATTGTGTGCCTCCCACAGGTTAAAAACAACCAGTTAATGACTGACTGGGTGAAATGGAATGATTGCTATGACATTTCAAAACAATGAAGGCGTGTCACACACCAATGTCACGCTAGATTTTGTTTTACTTTACTTTACTTTACTTTACTTTACAGGTATCAAACCAGTAAGACGGGAGGATGTTAAAAAAACCTCAATAACTCAAATCTGTCTGCAAGTCTCGCTACAGACATGTTGCTGATGGTTTCTTTGCAGGAAAGCCTATTAAACAAATACAACTCATTATCAAGGCAAAAGCACCACATGCATGTTTAACAAATGAGAAAAAAAAAATCAGCAGATAGCATTTTAATAGGCTACAATAGAGATGTTAGATGAGATTATAGGCATTGCTGCTTTATCATCATGAAACAGCAATGGTGACTGTGCAGGTAAATTCCTACAGTCTGTTTCCTGCTCTTCAAGTTTCTGGGAGCCGGTAAACTCATCTCAGCTTTTAATTTTCAGCTACTGTTGGAAAACTGTTCCAGCTGGTTGTCTACCACTGATATCATCCATCCAACATGAGCGATGACGGCGTGAGGCGCAGGCCCGAAAACGACCGGAGCCAGAGTCAGAACGTCAAACCCAAACTCAGCCAGAAAGAGACGAACAGCAAGAAGGAGAAACCAAACGTGAGGAGATCGAGGAGTACAGACTCGGAGAGGGTGGAGCGAGGCAGGAGGACAGGACGAGACAGGTGCCACGGAGAGAGGAGGCAGCGGGGGAGGAGTGAGGAAGCCCGGAGACAGGACAGGAGAGAGGGAGAGAGCGACCGGAGGACGGCGGGGGCCCCTGAAGATGATGAGGAGGACAATGAGTGCAGTGTGTGTTTCTGCACATACGACAACGTCTTCAAGACGCCAAAGCTGCTGGTGTGTGGGCACACCTTCTGCCTGGAGTGCCTTGCTCGCATCAACGTGGCCTCCTCTGAGCTCAAGACCCTGTCCTGCCCTGTCTGTCGTGAGCTGACCAAGCTCCCCCATGGCCAGGACCTGCCCCGCCTGGGCAACAATCAGGACATCATAGGCAAACTCCCACCAGCCATGCAGAGGGCCCTGTCCATCCGCTTCAAGCGCAGTAAGGGCAAACTGCTCCTAAAGAACCCTCCTCCTAACAACACAACCACGTCTAATGTCCTCAACCTTCCTGTAAAGAGTCAGGATGTCCAGGTGACACCAGCCGGTGACCTCCATTTGAGTGCAATGGAGCAGGGGATGGCCTCAACCACAGTGGTGGACATAGGAAGGCCTCCAAACAGGGTCAGAGGTCGCCTGCGCAGGATGTTCCGCTCGGACCAGTGCTACTACGCAGTGGTGGCATCCATCATCACCATCACTGTGGCACTCATGCTGGTGGGGATTCTGGCCTTTGTGATCATACCGAATGTGGTCATTCAACGGAGGCCAGATCAAATAGTGACCTACACGACACAGGGTCCCCCAGATGAATTCACTTTTTTCGATTCAAGACCCTGAAGGGGGCAGGGGTGGGACGGGCTGTAGGGAAGGGACTAACGTGGAGGGAGAGGATATCACACAGAACTTGTTGTGATTCTCAGTGACCCCTTTGCCTCCTTCTTTCTCTTGGTGAATTATGGTGAAGGACAAACTGAGCACTGGGACACATTCAAGCTGGGAAAATGCCATTTTTTTAGACAAAGGACACGCGGGCTCGAAGTTGCACATCAAGGAAATTCTTTATAACTTTGTGTTTGGGATTACTGTGAAAGCCAGAAATACTGGATATGTAAAGAATCTGCCCATTGTGATTAATAAGCTGTAAATATTGAAATGCATCAAACTCATTGAGGATTTATATATTTGTAAGTATTGTCTCTTTTCCCCTCATAAGAATGGACTTTATTCCACATAACAGCATAAAATAAAGTATTATTTGAGACACTGAAACGTCGCTGCTTAGTATTTGCAAAACACACGATGACAATTCAGTTTATATAAAGTAACCTGGATTTTGTTCAGAATTTATTTTGAGATCAAACAACGGTCAGCGTGCTCTTAACTGTTCAGAACTGTATAACTGAATTCTGATTACAGTGCAGTGGGGACGTCCTGTCGATTTTCCAAACAACAGATTTCTTATTGCCTGTCAGAAACTTGCCAGGCTTCTTTACACAGCCTCTAGTGGTGCAAACAGACCAGTTGACAGGGCAGCTTGAATGTCTCTCCAGCTATGCCTCGCGGCCCTCTGGGGCTGACAAAACCTGTTTGACACAGCGCCTCTACTGCATATTTCCGGACTCACTCCGGCAGTTCTGCTGTGGCTTTTGACAATGAGATGAGATATGCGATCACTTGAATTCTCTGGTGTGGTTTGGACAAAACACATAGGCCTGCAGGTGTCTCAGAACTGTTACGCGAGGAGCCTAAACGTAGGCAGCTACCTTCCACAAATGTGATCAGCTCATAAAACGTGATGCATGACTGTTAAACTACCCACCAGTATAACATAACTTCAATCTGCTCCACCTTGAAGAAATAAAGCACCAATAATAATGCAATAATGTATGATAGTATACTATATTATAACACTCTGAAAGGGGGCAAGTCTCTAGGCTACGATGAGTACTTTTATTTATCACACCTCTGCAGGACTTTCACACTGTGTTATGGGTACTTTCCCCCGCCACCCGCCTGAAGACACACCCACCTGCGAGCCCTCAGGAATTATCGAGGCAAATATGGTCGCATGGACCGGACCAGAGCAGAGAAGAACCCCCCCCCCCCCCTGCTCTAAGCCACTTCTTACGCAGATGACCCCTTTATACGTTACGTGCCAGCTTGGTCAGAGGTGGGACGTTAGAAACCTGACAGAGTCCCATATCAGGCCTGTTGTGGATATTACCGACCACCATGGCTTCCACTCCGTCCGCCTCTGCCTTGTCTGCTGTTCTCCGGTGTCGGGGAACTATTTGGACCAGGAACCCGCCGGCGGTGCGCGACTCGCCGGCTGAGCGGCGGTCAGCGCGGGGGGGTTTCCCGCACGGAGCGCGTGTTGCGGTGGGAAGGAGGCTGACTGTGGCCTATAACTCGCCCCGGGTGGACGGCGACGTGCTGCGAGGAAACGAGCCCAGGCAAATGGACAATTCGCGCCGCGCAGAGCCCCCGCAGTCCTCCGGGGAGGCGCAGTCGGCCGCGCCCGGTGGCCAAAAGGCGCTGGTGCGTCGGCTGGACGGAGGAGTCAAACGCCCCCAAGTGGTTCAAATGATGAAATGCGCAACAAACGCGCACGCTTGCGAGACAGCGGCGGTCCGGGAGGGCGGCGGCGTCCCGCCTCGCGTTTTAAAAGTGTCCACAGCGGCTCCGCGCTTCACGACGCTGAAGGGCGCCTGCGTCTCTTTGACTGCGTCGGTGTCGGACTTCATGTGTCCGAAGCTGGCGGTGTCGCGCAGGTGCAGCAGCAGCAGCAGCAGCAGCCCTGGTGGTGGAGATGACGCCCTCCAGGCACACGGACCAGCTCGCCTCGCCTCCTCCACCGAGGACAACTCTGGCTCTGAGCAGGAGGCCGCGGAGGACAGACAGAGTCCAAGGCCTCGGCACCACAAATACACACCGTGACCTTATTTATTGTTTACTCGGCTTCCACGAAGCGCAGCCCACACTGGACTTCGAGCCAGTGGGATAAAAAACGAAAAGGTTGTTTTTAGAGCATTTCTTTTGCTTCAGTGCTTAAGGGCGCAGGCAACACTGTGACAAGAACTGTTTGTAGTCTGAAGTTTACTTTAAGTATTCTCCCTGTGGATAATTTTAAACGATGGCAGCAGAATTTAACTTTTGAATTTTTGAGCTCGCCCTGTGTATTCTGCACAAACGCTCATTTCGAAAAACACCATGGAATAAAATGTCAATTTGGACGTAAAGTAGCAAATGTATAAAAGCATTCAACTGCCTGTTTTGTTCACCGTGACTGAAAACACGTCTTCAGAACCAAGATGAGGTGAAAACGTCCCCAAAATGTCCCAGCTGTTCCCTTGCAGGTATGTATGGAATGATAGGAGCGCCACAATAAAGAATAAATATGTAAATAAGAGAATAAAAGAATATCACAATAAATCTGGAAATATAAAGAGAAATAAATAAAAGAATAAAAGAATACGACAATAAATGTGGAAATAACACAATAAATGTTTATTCTTTTCCCTTTTGCTTTTTCTATTTCCACATTTCTTTTGTCTTTTCTATTTCCAAATTGCCTTTTCTATTTCCACATTGTCTTTTCTATTTCCAAGTTGCTTTTG
>JAVQJF010012798.1:0-45088 GCA_036023855.1 Gadopsis marmoratus
AGCATGCTAACATGCTAAACATTCATTCATTCATTCAATAACCAGACTGCTTATCCCGAAGGGTCGCAGGGGGGGGCTGGAGCCAATCCCAGCTAACATTGGGCGAGAGGCAGGAAACACCCTGGACTGGTCGCCAGTCAATCGCAGGGCCATGCTAAACATGCCTGCTAAACCTCCGAATATGTTTACAAAAATGTATTTGTACTTACATTTAGAGTGTTTGGCACAGATTTAAATGCATTTTTCTATATTTCAAAATGTCTCTATAAACATGCTCAAGCACATGTGAAGCTCTTGTTGGACTTTGCAATATGTAAGCATTCTCTGAGGGACAAATCTAACTGATCCACAGCCAGGCATTTCTTTTGGCTCTGACCTTGATTTTGAGTAGATTAAAGTCAGAAGAAAAGGCAAAAAGGTAGCTAATGTAATTAAGCCCAACATGATATGTTAACCGAGTAGCCTAGTTCATTATGAGTAGCCGAGTGGGAGAAACTGTTCACGTCAACCTCCTACTTTTAATTCAGAGTCCGAGACGCTGAGAATTTGTGACACCTGCAATGTGTCGTAGCAAAAGAAGTGTCCACAAACCGATGCTAGTTGCATCTAAATAAAATCCAGTATTAACACTAATGCAATCAATTCATCTTGCCATTTTGAATAATTAATCAAACTCGCTAATATTCTGTGAACAGTATTTGATGGGCCTTAAGGGGATGTTATGCTTCATTTGTTTGAATTCATGTTGGTAGGCAATAATTAGGCAAAAGAAACAATTTTCATACACCATGTAGTTATTCCTTTCTTTTCATACATAAACATGATAAAGCATCTCTCCCTGTCGGCCTGTTCAGGGCATCTACACTCAAAAGAGGTTTGACCCGCAGAAGGTGAAGGAGGAAGTGGTGGATTTTGCTCGCCACAAATGGCCTCTGCTCTTCTCTCGTTTCTACGAAGCCTTCAGGTTCACAGGTGAGCATCTACGTCCTGTGTCAATTAAATGAATTCAATTCAGTTTTATGTATCTCAGGGCACTTTCATATAGAGCAGGTCTAGACTGACTCTTTATTTAGAGGCCCAACAATTCCACTGTGAGCAGCACTAGGAGACCGTGGCAAATTACATTCCTTTCCAGGAGCCTCCCTCAGAATTTACAGATAAATATTCCCAGTTATATGCAAACTATGGGACCCGAAAATACAGAACGACTGAAGATATTATCATAAATGTTGCCCCCTTGGTTCTGTGACGGTGAATCCTTCAGGTGTGACACCTTTCTCCTGTTCTCTCAGGTCCCAGTCTGCCTAAAAACGACCTGATCGTCGCCGTCAACTGGACTGGGGTTTATTTTGTGGACGAGCAGGAGCAGGTCCTCTTGGAGCTCTCCTTCCCAGAAATCACCGCGGTGTCCAGCAGCAGGTGAGGCATGCTGGGAGCTGTAGCCACTTAAAAGTTAAACTGCTCCTTTGGCATCTCTCCCTGTCTTTTATTTCATTCCTCCTTCACATAGTATCTATTTAACATCTCTGTTAGTTGCCTGTTTCCATTCCATTTATTTATTTATTTATTTGCCCCTTTCAACCGGTCTCTCTTGGCACACCCTCCCCTTTCTTTCTCCCCCCCCCTTTTTTTTTTCTCTTCAAGACGACAACAGTATTTGTAACTTCAGCAAACATTCAGTAGTCAAAGCCCTTTACAGCTATGTGAATTAAAACTCTGTCCTTCCGCAGCAAAGGAGAGGAAGTGAGGTGATGATGTTATAGAGCTACAAAGTCTGTTTCCTACTGATACTCAATGTTGGTTTCTTTTAACAATGACATCAAAGGCCTTTCAACTTTAACCAAGATGTCTTTGTGCCTGAACCTAACCAAACCTTACTTGTCAGATCAGGAAACGGTTTTATTTTTGTGACTGTCTTGGAGGGCACTCACAAATGTTAAAGTTAAATCACAAAATGCTTGTATGTGCTGCTCTGGATTGCACTGACAGTCAATGAATGTTGTTTTTAATTTGGAGGGCTTGTTGCTCTTTCAGGGGGGGAAAGTTGCAGAGTCAGAGTTTCACTTTGGCGACCATTAAAGGAGTCGAGTACACCTTCACCTCCAACAACGCAGAGGACATCCGTGACCTGGTGGTGACCTTCCTAGAAGGCCTGAGGAAGAGGTCTAAGTTTGTGGTTGCAATGCAGGACAACCCCAACCCCAGTAAGTCCTTAACGCTCACAGTAGCATATTTATTTCTGCGTGGTGTTCTCTCAAAATCCAAGAAAGAAATGGAAAGGAGAATAATACTTCTGTTTGTTGTTTTTGTACTTTTTTGGCCCTAACTATACTAAATGTGCAAAACACTAATGATATGTTTACATTAAAATACTTCATTTTACTGTATGTTAACAATGATATCCTGTACTACACACTCAAACATACCGAACTGTTTAAAGTAGATATACCAGTTAATCATCTCACCTCAGTACAAACTGTGGGGGGGGTTTTCTGCAGCTGGGGAGGAGTCAACGTTCCTGAGCTTCCTGAAGGGAGACCTGATCCTGTTGGACCAGGACACCGGCGAGCAGGTCCTCAATTCTGGTTGGGCACATGGCATCAACGAACGAACCAATCAGAGAGGAGATTTCCCAGCTGACTGCGTCTATGTCCTGCCCACCATGACCCGACCTCAGCAAGACATCGTGGTGAGAGTAAAAAACAGCAGCTTTTGTTAAGTTCTGTTTCTCAGCAAAAAATCTGCTGAACTTTTGTTGTCGCTCGGCTGTCTAGCACTGACTTCCTGCTCATTACCTTTAATGGAGAGGAAGCCGTTTCATGTCATTGGCATCTCTGACAGCAGCATCCGTCACTGCTCAGTCTGCAGGATGCTGAAACTTAATTTCAGCATCTTTAATTCATTTAATTCAAGTATTTTTAGTATAAGCACTTTAACCAGATGCTCAGCAGTTTCAGAACCATTTCAGTGGTTCCTCCAAACTCCCAAAAAGCAGCAAAAACCCAAAAATATCTGATTATTAGTGAGAATTGTTTTCTATTTTCTTCTTAAGATATAAGGACAGATATAACAAAACAAAAAAGCTATCATGTCATTTTTTTTTAGTCTCTTGACCACTAAAATTTGACTTCAGTACAAAAGGACACTTTTTTTTACAATAACAGAGGGAATTTGACATATTTCCTGTCTAGAAAAGTCACGTATATACCTGAGTAAGGTCTGGTTACCTGATGAAGAACAGAGACGAAGAAATTAAACAACTTTTTTTAATATAATAGAAATGTTTTTCAGTAGCAATCTGTTAATTACATTTTTTTTAGCATGCGTTTTGCACACTGAAATGTCAGCATATCAACATGTTGCTTTAACAATTTAATCTGACGATATCTGGCTCTTGCTATTGTTTGAAGACACTTGAAGTAAATTGCTTTGAACAAAAGCCAAATGATTGCAATGTAATCTGATGTAATCCAACCAACCAGGCGCTGGTAACCATGACACCGGACCAGCGTCAGGAGTCAGTTCGTGTTTCACAGCTCGTCCTGCAGGAGAGCGACGATAGGATGAAACCCTACACGCTGGAGGAGTTCTCCTACGACTACTTCAGGTACACACACAGGGATTAAAAACAAATTAACATATATAATATACACAGGTCACATGCACAAAAGCACATTAATGTAGCAATTCCGATTTAGATTGAGTCCTTATCTTCTGTGTGGATGCATCCGCTCTAACACCTGCACATATTTGCTCCCTTCTGTATAACGTTTTTTTTTACTTGTGAGCTACATAAAAGACAAACTTCTATTTTTCTGATTTGACCTCACTGATCTTGGCATGGTAGGTTATTACAAATAACATTTTAATTTAAAGTCACTCATGTAACCTGCTTCTTCCAGGCCTCCTCCCAAACACACCCTGAGCAGGGTGATGGTCACCAAGAACCGTGGGAAGGACAAGATGTGGAGCTGCACCAGAGAGCCGCTCAAACTGCCGCTGCTGAAGAAGGTCGTCAACCAAGAGGAGCTGGCTCAGGACGCCTGCATGTCCTTCATAGATATCCTTTAACAGTCTGTCTTGATCATTTCAACGTTTTCTGTAGGCTGTCCATTGTCAACCCTGGATAACTGCTCTAACTCTTAACAAAGCTGGTAACAAATTTACTGTTAACTCTGTGGATATCAATTCAAATTTGAGCTTGTGCATGTGAAAGAGGTGGGTTTGTAACAAACGGCAACGTCAGATCAGTATATTTGAGCTATGATGAATTGTTTGCTGGGAAACATATTTTTGTATTACAAGAGGCTGTAACATTTGATTATTTGATATATCTTTGCTTTAACAGAAAAAAGCAAAGTCAAAGTTATGAAACCTAATGACAACTCTAAGTTGCTGAAAATAATAGACTAAATACTAGAAGTACAAGTTAAACATTTGACTGAATATACATGGGCTTTAATACATGTTATCATTTTTAAAATCTATAATCTTGGACAAACCTCATTTCAAAAAGTCCCATTTTTATGTTTTCAGGACCACAGAACTTTGAGCATTGTTGACTGTGTGTATATATTGATGAACATGAACTAAACTACAGACACATCCTCTGTCTCACATCCAGATACAGTATTCATCTATGTTTGTATTCAAGCTGATCAGGTTTTCTTCCTTTACGTTTGTCCCACCTATGATGAAGTACATGGGCGACTACCCGTCCAAACGGATGCGTTCAGTTAATGAGCTGACGGACCAGATCTTTGAAGGGGCGCTGAAGGCCGAACCTCTGAAAGATGAGATCTACTGTCAGATCATCAAACAGCTCACCGACAACCACGTCAAGTGCGTAAACCGACAGCATACTTAGTGCACTTCAGTATGTCAAAGTTTATTATAGCCCAATATCACAACACGCGTCTCAAAGGGCTGTACATAAAACAAACAAAACGCAGAAGTTTGTTGCATTCAGTTCACTTTAATTCCTCAGCCATCACTGATGCTGCAGTAGTGCAGCAGGAAGATATTTAGGAGCAGAAGCTGAACATGAGTTTTGTGCTGCTGCAGGTACAGCGAGGAGAAAGGCTGGGAGCTGCTGTGGTTGTGTACGGGTCTGTATCCTCCCAGTAATGTGCTGCTGCCGCACATCCAGCGCTTCCTCCAGTCAAAGAAACACCACCCGCTCTCTGGAGACTGCATGCAGAGGCTGCACAAAGCTTTGCGGTAAAACTTATTAACTGATTGTTGTTGAATGTTTCTAACTTCAGATCACTGAGTTCACTTGTCTAGTTTGATAGTTATTAAACCACAGGTGCTTTAAATATGCTGGACTTTTGATTTACCGATTATTTTATTGTTACTTCTGGCAGACAGACTTTGGAAAATATTGGAACTCAAGACAGTTTGTCAGGGACTTGTTCATATTAAACTCACGGCTGACTTTTTGTCATTGTTGCTATGGTAACAGCAATGGATCCAGGAAGTACCCCCCCCATTTGGTGGAAGTGGAGGCCATCCAACATAAGACCACCCAGATCTTCCACAAAGTCTACTTCCCTGACGATACAGACGAGGTATGACACACAGGCATCTGGATTTCCACTTGTTAACAGGAAGTGTCATTTGTAAAACTGAGGTTTGTGTCTCAAACCTGCAGGCGTTTGAGGTGGAGTCCAGCACCAAAGCGAAGGATTTCTGCCAGAATATCTCAACCAGACTGTTGCTCAAATCTCCTGAAGGCTTCAGCCTCTTTGTCAAGATCTCAGACAAGGTCAGAGGTTAACAATTGCAAAATCTGTCACATATGGCAACGACGGGAGATGTTTGTCAAACCTATCTCATCTTTTCCTTCCATTTGCTAGACTGTTGCTTTATTCTTCTAGAAAAATGTTGGCATTATAAAGTTCTCTCAATCCTCAAATCTCAGGGGTTTTATGTGTCACTAACTGCACTTTCTGTAGGATTAAAATATATGTAACATCACGGTTTCATGAGGCTCAGTAAGTTTTTGTCAATGTAGAAATAATAAAATACACATCTAAAATGTGAACCGTTTGATGTGTGTGTTGCAGGTGATCAGTGTGCCAGAGGGCGATTTCTTCTTTGACTTTGTCAGACATTTGACGGACTGGATCAAGAAATCCAGACCAGCTAAAGATGGTTGGTACCTGCATCTGTTTATCCTCTGTGGAAGTAAAAATATTGTCTAGTTAAATTTAGTGTCAGTATCTGGGGTCAGATTTGTTTTTAATTAAGTAAAAACAAATCTGACCTGTGAGCAGAGGCTTGGAACATTTGTGAAAATCAATTAGAAACTGCTGGTCTTCACCGTTCTAAATTAATCCATAAGTAAGGACAGCTAACTAAAGAGCTTTGAGGTTGTATTTTACAACCCGTTTGAGAATCTGGACGTCCTCTGCTTGGCGTTTGGTGTTTGTGTGTCATCCATTACAGTTACGGCCTACGAAAACCTATGTCTGGTATCATCCTACTGAACTAAAGCTTCATTGAAGAAACCAGCAATTAGTTATGCTAAAACAGGAACAACACATCTTTAATGACACCAGAAAGTGGTGTGTCTCAAAGAAATAAATCTTATACTGTGATGGCTCCCTGTAAAGATACTGTTTTCCCTCCCACCTTGCAGGAATCGTTCCCTCTCTCACCTATCAGGTGTTCTTCATGAAGAAGTTGTGGACCAGCACAGTCCCAGGGAAGGACTCCTTCGCCGACTCCATCTTTCACTACTACCAGGTCGGTATTATGGGATTTATACTGAGAAACAAGAGAAAACACTTTCACTTACAATGTTCCAGGCAGCACCACTCCTACATCCAGTTAATCGTTTTCACCTGGCATGGGCTCCCAAGGTTTTTCTTTATTTGAAATTGCCAACTGCTGAAATAACACTTCTTCCTCCTCGTTCTCATTTGTTAATTAGGAGCTGCCAAAATACTTGCGTGGCTACCATAAGTGTTCCCGAGAAGAGGTTTTCCAACTTGCAGCACTCATCTACCGTGTCAAATTTGAGGATGACAAATCCAGCTTTCCTACAATTCCCAAGATTCTTCGGGAGCTGGTTCCACAGGACCTCGTTCGTCAGATGTCACCGGATGACTGGAAAAGGGTAAACCTGCAAAACTCCAATGACAGAAACTGTTTTTTAACTATTTAATGTACTTTTCCTTCACCTTGCTGTAATTTTTTGTTTCACTAGAAAAGACAGTGGTTCTTCTTTTAGTGCATAAACAATCTCTGAATGAGTACAGACACCAGCAGTGAGGGATAAATGACGTTTGGCTTTTTTGGGGAGATAAGTGTCAGTTATTCACTATGCTTAGTGTACAATCTGGCAACTAAACAGTAAAGTGATTTGTCAATATTTAGATCATCTACAGAGAAATGTTTGCAAGCAAAATTATTTTTAACTAAGATACTGGAGCCATTTAATGTATTTGTGCTCATTCTACGTCTAACTTTGACATTAAGTCATTAAGGATTAAACTGAATTTAATAATTCTATGTGTGATTATTACAGTCGGTGGTTGCATACTTCAACAAGCAGGCTGGTAAATCGAGAGAAGAGGCCAAACTGATGTTCCTGAAGATAATATATAAATGGGCAACCTTTGGCTCCGCCTTCTTTGAGGTCAAGGTAAACACACCTGAGCCTGTGACTTCCTGTCTATAGCTCTCACCGGGGCTCACTTTGTCTTCGTTTCCCCTCACACACTTACTGAAGCATAGTCTCCACAGGGAGCGGTTAACTTATTAATGGTATTCATATTGCATTGCTATGAGTTTGCTGGTTTCACAGGAAATAAATCAATAAAAACAATGCCGTTTTCCTTCTGGATCCTCCTCATGGGGCCCACTTAAACGAATTTTGTTGAGTAAATATCAGTCACCGGCTTCTCAGAACAGTTTCGGTCGGAGTTGGTGTCGCGTGAACTGACGTTTCAGCAGTGCCACTCACGTTAGGTCGTCCCATCCATTTAAGAGGGAGAGATGCGAGGAAACGCCTGATTGGTCAAACGAAACATGTAAAAATGATCAGATACGATAGTTGATGAATGAATATTTAGATGTCATCATAACAACATAAATCTGTCTGTCTTTAGCAAACCACAGAACCCAACTTCCCAGAGATCCTGCTGATTGCCATCAACAAGCACGGAGTCAGCCTCATTGACCCGAAGACAAAGGTTTGTTTTAGTATAGAAATCATTGCCGTTGTGACTTTGCACCTGCAGGTAGTTGGAGTGGAATCAACATTTTTACGTTACCTGTACTGTGTTTCTTTCATTCCCCTTTGATGCTACACAGTCAATTTCCTTCTGGGCCACTAAGACTTACCGCTCTGTGTATTTATGCAGGACATCCTGACCACCCACCCCTTCACCAAGATCTCCAACTGGAGCAGTGGGAATACCTACTTCCACATCACCATCGGCAACCTAGTCAGGGGAAGCAAACTGCTGTGTGAGACCTCGCTGGTAGGTGGCAGCAACACACACACACACACACGTCTGGTAAATCAGACAGAAAACTGAGAAACGGCTGCTTTTTTCTAACAAAACCTCAATCGATCATTAAAATTGTCAGTTACAGCCCTAAAAAGATCACAAATCTGAAACACAATTAAACTGAAGATCTCAGCTGTCTTTTCAACGTGTGCTTCCATTACACCGGCAGGGCTACAAGATGGACGACCTGCTGACCTCTTACATCAGCCAGATGCTGACCACCATGAACAAGCAGCGCTCCGGGCGGGGCCAAAGCAAGTGAACTTCTTACTGGCAGGAGGCCGTTGAGCTTATCCGGCACTTGCGCCCTGTTGGACAGCACTGCAGCTGGGGGCGGACCTTTGCTAACCAGCTGTGGTGGATGAGCCGCAGTCCTTCTGTTAGCTCAGAAGGGTCGAAGCTCACAGGGGAGAGTTCGGCTGCCAGCAGCGACGACCCTGGCGAAGGCCCCAGCAACTATTACCACTACAGCTACGACGACGATGAGCCGTCCAGTGAGGACGACTACCTCTAAAACCTCAAATCTCCATCCAATAGGTCTGTCTCCCTGGTTCAGTTCAGGATTCAAGTTGAAAGATCTCAGCCTTTAGCAGCAGGTGTTCACTGCCTGAATGTTTTAAGGACCTTGTTATGTAGAAATAGTATAATGTTCCTGTGAAACTCTACATCTATAAACTACGTCTGTTATCTGTGTCCAGGTCACATTAATCGATAAATTATATTACTAGGAATTACTGGGAAGAACTAAACCAAGTACATGCACAGGCCGTATTGTCCCTACTGGTGTTCCATCGTTCTTTGTGGATTAAAAAGTCTTACAATTAATTTGGTTAACCTCCAACAGTGGTCAGAGTTTACGCTGAACTGAGTCGGACACAAAGCGTCAACATGTTTGATTTAGGTAACAGGCTGGATGTTTGTCTGTGATAAGATCAAAGTTTTCATCCATCTGAGTATTAGAGCATCACAGGACCATTAGTGAAGTTATAGATATTTAGATTTTATTGCATCTTGAATTACTGACTACATAGTTTATAGTTTCAGTCTCAAAGATACAGCACTGGGCTGTAATTTTCTCTCCTGAAAACAAAGTCAGACAAATGTGTTTTATGTTCTTATTCAACAGTGCCTGCTGAGGTTTTAAGTGCACCTTTTTATCACTTAATATTCACCAAGATTCCTTTATGCTTGGGTTGAGAAAACATTGATTATTTCTCCACCTGAGCTGATTTTAGTTAAAACTTTAATGTTATGAGTGACACACTGAAAAGGCGATGTTTTGTGTCCCAGCCCATAGGCTTGCTATTTCTGGCCTGTATTGTATGCAACAGTTTAATATGAGGGTTGTGTTTTTAATTTTGTTTGTTGTGTTTAGTTTTACATTTCATGCCTTTATTTCTGAGACTACATTACCCAGCATTCCCATGGAGTGCAGGTGCTGTTCTTATGGGGCTTTTAGTTGCATCTCAGTCTTCATCCAGTCCATTTGTCATGGAGATGACATACTATGCAGACTAAAAGTACTGCAAAAGGTTAGTAAGTGGAGCTCTGGTTAAGATTATTGTTTTTGTTTTTTTTACTGTTACAAATGTCATTTGTCTTAACTTTATAACTCATTATAAATAAAAATGTCTTTGTAGATCTCCCAAGACTGGCATTTTAGTGCATTTAAAAACTAACCTCAAAATACATTAAAGAATAGAAATACTAAATGAGTACATACCTCCACACCAAAGTCTCAGCTGTGATTTAAAATGTAAAGACATTTTCATCTGGACCTGCATCAAAATACACAGTGAAGAACAATCATGACATTTAAATCAGATTAACAAAATGCTGTAGTCTGTGTGATGTTAAATCCTGTGAAAAGCTGCTCAGAGTAAATGTTCAAAATACTTAGAATAATGTAATTTTACTTTTATAATTTGTAAGAACAAGAGTGCATGAAGCTGTAATGATTCTCTGACTCTTCACCTAAAATCCCCTCCCTCAAACACTGAATCAGCCAATAGCAGGCCTCCAAAGGCGGACATGATTGTAGTCCTTATTTTACATTTTTAACGCTTTGGAGTCACCAGTCAGCACTGAAGAACCACACCTTTGCTTTAAAAATGTACGTGAAATATTCTCAATACCATTTCACACAACTTCTATACATTACACAATTTTGTTGAATTTTTTAGATTTCACAAAATAATTAAACTTGAGTTACATAGAATAAGTAGACACTCATGTCAGGAAGACCGAATATCTGCTGCAAAACCAGATAAACATTTGGAATGTACGAAATACACTCACCCAGGATCTTCCTCCACAGACGGCCAGTTCTTTTGCTCCGTAGTTGCACAGATCTGATTTCTGCTCAGCTAAGCCGGCGGCTACAACGTGTGGAAGGAGGTGGTCATCTGTGGATTTACTTCTTGACTTTAACCCTTTTCTGGCACAGATGAGCAAATTGAGTGTTATGTTTGGCTTGTAAAGGGGGATGACTGAGTTTAGTAGTAAGAAAAAAAAAATGTATTTTGAAGGTAACTTACAAATATCATGTTATGGCTCTAGAAGAAAGACCCCAAACTTTACATTAAAAATCAAATCTGTGCCACAAAGATTTAGAAAGTGTTTTTCTTTCTTTCCTTCATTGCTTTGGTGAAACCGTCACTCTGAAATCTGCCTGGTTTGTGTGAAGGTCCTTTAAAAAGGTGTCACTTCTATTTGTCTATGTGACAAACCCTTCATCCATTAACCTGCACTGGTTTTGTTTAGTTTGCATGATGAACAAATACATTGGTATTTTAATAGTGCCAGTCATTCCATTTGATACCTTTTATGTTCAGTTTGCTGTTCTTCTTTGTGGACTAATGCAAACTTGGGGTTCTTCCTGTTATGTTGCTTTTTAGGTGGACACTTTTGTTTCGTCTCGACTGTGTAACTCAATCATCTCGACTTCCTGAAGCGTTTTCATGGTCTGCGTAATGTGTGTTCTCACTTTTTTTATGAAATATTAAATATGTTTCGACTTGACTGATATAAACGAATGAATAACTTAACACAGTTGGGACACTAATCTAATGGCCTTTGTGTTATTTATATTATGGTGGCTGACCCTGGTTTCGTATACATTTACAGTAATTAATATTGGGTAGCAGCATGGCTATTCTGATACTTCACCTGAAATGATGTTAGCTAGCAACACATGTCTTGGTTGTTCATTTCTTGCACGTTAGTTGATAATGCCACCGTATAATGCTCAAAATATATAGATTTTTTTTGACATGCCATCTGGCAGGACGTTCTGCATTCAGTGGAAGGTGTCAGGTGTTTACATGTTACAGATTCTAAATTTGCTCTTTGATTTTGGCTCTTATTGAATCCTGTTTAAGGGGCCCATTTTTATCAAACTGCTAAAAATGAACTTTTAGACAGAGCTGAAAGATGAAAGTAAAATGTTTTACTCCTACTCGCACACCTAAGAATAATATCTAGTAATATGTAGTAATACATGTTATGAACGGTGTAAACCATTTAAACTCAAGTTTCAGAAAACATCAAATGACTAAAAATCAGCGATTTTATGTTTTTTCCAGGTCAGTATAGGCGCTTCACGTCGCTGATAAAATAAAATCAATGATGACCACTGAAACACCAAAACCTTGTGTTGTAGGTTGCTAAACAACACAAAAATGGCACAAAGTTTAAAAGGCCTCAGAGGAAACTCACAGCCATAAACTGTGTGTTAGACTGGGATGAGCCCCCAACAACCAGAACTATCGACACCACAGAGCAGCTTCACCAAGAAACCAAATGAACACCGTCGGCTCATCAATAACCTGAAAATCAATACGCAGATCCACTCAACAACCCCACAAGTGACACAACAGGCTCCACGGGGCACTCGGTTGCACCGGTAACGCTGCAGAGTAACAAACATGCTCTGCACACAAATCTCCTTTTTCTTTGCCACTTGATCTGAACTCTGGATGTTATCTGTCAGTCACACCGAGGAGACGCCCAGGCGGAGCAGGGTTCCCCATTTGATCCTGTTTTTTTGTCTCCGTGACCAAACAGGCTTAAAACCCAGCATCTCATCCAGGAAATAAAGATAACGAACAAACATAGAAGCAATTTTCAGTCATTTGTGACATTTCTAAGATCTGAAGAGGAAAACATACATAACCACCTATTAACCAACAAATTCAAGCTTTTGAGTTTCTGCACCTTTAACATTTGATATGTTACTTCCGGTTCTCTTTCTTGGTTTGCATTTATTAGTAGTGAAAGAAGAATAGAGTTTATATTCTCTTTCCACTGCAGTTGTCGGTGTGATACTAAGGTCTTATTATACGATGTACCTCATCTACCAGCAGCAGAAGGTCTTTCCTGCTCCAGTTTGATTGGGTTTTCATTTCAGTCGGTTTTCCATTTTTTCTTCCGTATTTATTAATCCCTATTTTCAAATAATGAAAATATATTTGATGTGTTAATTTCACGTTCTAATTGCTAGTGAAGATATTACAGATTTCACAAAGAAAAGTCTGTACACTTCATGCGTAAGAGAAAACACCAGACAGCGCTACCAACAACCAAACCTTTTTCCATTGGTTTAATACCAGATGACAGTAGCATTTACACATCAGAGAAAGGTTACAGTAAAAAAGAAAAAAAAATGGGAACGCTTCTATAAAATTAAAATAGCGCTCAGTACAGCACAAGATGTGAAATGCTACAGAGATTTCACCATTTCAAATAATGGCATCTGGACTATTATTACCTTATTCCATACATTACTTTTCCCCAGAACCATGTACTGCAGTTCATTATTCAAAGAGAATGTTGAGTGTTTATATATTTGTTGTGCACTTTTAGAGATGCTGACAGTTGATGCTTGCACTTATGTCAGTGCGATTTTCGAATTCAGAATATCTGATTTAAAGAGATTGAATGTTTTCTGTCCACATGTTGCCTGAAAATGTCTCTCAGAGTGGACATCTCTTCCCGTTCCCCTTTTCTTCATATTTAAAAACAAGTGTGACACGTCTCAGTGTACAAACCGATCACATGGCACACAGGTGTTTAAATCTCACCCCTCATGGAGAACTACCGCTGGAGTGAAATTCATAACTCCATGTAATAATTCCATTACATAGGCACTGGCCGCGACCATATCCTCAATAAAATATATTTAATCTATAGACATCAGGACAGCAAAGCAGGTGTGTTGCACTGATCATGACATGGTCAGAAAATGAGAACGAGAGCATTTCTTGAAACCAAGAAAATCTTTTCAAGTAACTTTGTTCACCAGTCTGAGTGAAGGTGAGACGAAACAATGAGAAGCTGTTTTCCTTCCAGAGTTTATGGAACTGCCTGTGGGCCTGACGATGTGTCTCTGGTGTCATTGACGTCTGTGTCCTCTGAGCAACATCAATTGTCTTTATGGTTTGACCGCACTAATTTAAGGTTGCTTAGATTATCTTCACTGAAATAACATGCAGAGCAGCATGCAAGCGTCGCCTGCATGTGAAAACAATGTAAAACAACCAGTATATGCCAAACAGTCATGTTAAGCTTCATCTAGCCAGGTTTTGGTGAAAGTTTGTAACGCAGTGATTTGAGAAAACCCGGTGCAAACTCCTGCACTTAACTTCGATTTGGTGCTCTGCCTTAAACAACAGCAATATCTGTATTTCCCAAAACTGAAATCAGGAAAAAGGCAGCACTGCAGGGGTCAAAAGTGGCTAAAGAATCACCTTGTGTGCTGATCTTTTGGGTGGACTTTATTTATCGTCATTACGCTGACAAATGTGCTGTGAAGCTTTCATTAGAGCCTGCTGCCCTTTTACCTGACTGAGGGAAATACATCTGTGGATGTTGTTTTCAACTGAATCCACTTGAATCGCCATTGAGCTCACGCAGACTTAAATGTTGTCTGCAAAGAGATGTCCAGAGTTCTCAGAGTTTGTGTGGAGTATCACTTCAAGAAAGCATCTATAAAACAAAAGTTGGATAAATCCAACACATGCAAGGCTTAAAATCCAATGCATCTCCAACGCAAATCCAATGCATTATCACCAGACTCGCTCACTTAAAACGAACAGTCATATGGTGGGAAACATTATATTCAATAGAATAAATATGGCTGTGCAGCAATTGATAACTGTAGCTAAAATGCTTAACCTACCCAACAGATCGGCTACTATATTCTCAACAGGAACACAAATACAGTTAAACTAACCACTTATTCATATTACAATACAATACAGTACATTAAGTTGCTTGGTTGCATTTGCAGTCTTAGACAGTCATTTGATTCTGCACTGTAATGACTTTAGTTCTAAATCGTATTAGCACTGTTTCATTTTACTTTCTGACCTCAGGACTGAGGAATGCATTAACCACAAGCTCATTCAGAGGTCTTGTGTTGCCTCAGTGTTCTTCAAGACACAAACACAGGACAATCTAAATTCTACTTGGGACTAACGTCCAAAATCCAACCAAATCCTAAACATAAAATGTCCAATATTTATCAAAGTCAAATGCTAAATGACAGCCTAGTTGGATAAAATCATGTGCACATGGATTCAGACTGCAGGATAAATTCCTGTACACTTACAGTGCTGGATGAATACTGTGATTCTGACTCTAAACAATGAAAACAAAGCCGTGGTATTTTTTTGTTGTTGTTTTTTTTTTTTTTTTTAAATGGCACTTACTGCAACACGGCCTGCTTCAATCTCCAACACTGTGCAGCGTACTGGCAAAACCCCTCAGAGAAGCAAGGCCCCTAACCTCGTGGACTTCACACCTGAAAGGTTGAGACAAGACACTCTGGATTTCAGATCTCAGTTTGAGTTAGGACCACATAGCAAAGATGGACTACATAGTCATACGGTACTGTGTGCGTATATTTGTATATTTGAGGAAAAGGCAGATGATGTATTGACTGCCTTGTAAAAAGAATGCAAGGTCCGGTTTCTCAAAAGCATCTTTATCATTATTTAGAGCAGCTGATACTATATTTGGCACAAATCTGTAGCCAAACTGAAATGACTCCCAGTCAAAACATTCCTCATATGCTTTTGAGAAACATGGCCCCACCTGATAATACATTCACTTTTGTACAAAACATAAAGAGTAATTAACAATACCTTCTCAAGCATCGGATGTACATCGATTCCATCAGTCCAACAGTGTACAGTTCATACAATGCATCCAACAACACAGAGAGATTAAAATTTAAGACATGGTTTACGGTTTGGTCTAATGCACCTGATATCTGTACAGCTGAATATGAGAAAGTATGGCTCCTACAGAAGATACTCCATTTTGTCATCGTCCAGCTGGCTCCTGCTCTGAAGTTACAATCTTCATCACCACTGTCAGCTATCACTCACTCCTCCGCTCTGCCGCTGAGAAACATTTGGTTTTTACTAGAAACACGAGGCGGAAAGGGTTAAAGTGACTCATGTATTCCTACAGCAGCACACTGTATGTTCGTCGTTTTCTTCTTTCTTTAATGAGGTTTAGTTTTTTTTAACGTCTTGCGTTGTTGAGCACAGCTGGTGGTGGTGAATGACCAGAGGTGAAAATGTTCTCGAGCACGTCGGCCTCTGGGTTAGTGTTTAACTGTCCTCACTGCCCAGGTGTTTGAGTGACATCTATGAGATTCCAGTGTCTCTCTGCTCCGTACCTGATGGCAGATCAGTGAATGAGGTTTGGTTCAGCAGTTCAGGTCCTGCAGGCTGGTGGCCCACACGCAAACCGAGAGGATGAGAGAGGAAGCGGAGAAAGACGAGAGTTTGCCTTCTCTTACTTTACCTGAACATTTTTCTCTGTTATGTTTTTGGTCACGTTGTCCTGATTTTTGAACATGTCCAAAAAGCTGCCCCTTTTTCTTCACCATCATCTTTTCTCTTTTATTTAAAAGGCCCTGAAAACAAATAGTCTCAATCAGCATCTTACTGTGAGTGTCAATGAGGTCCTACATGAACACACAATTTTCTGCCAAAGGCAAATAAGTTTGGGTTGTTTCACATGAACGGTTTCTGGCTTTCTTTGAGCTTTTCTCATCATTTTGAGGTGGGGCGGGGCTTAGTTGAGAGAAAAAAAAAAGGTACGACCACAAATCAAGCAACATTTGAATTAAAATGTGACGTTAAACTTTTAATTAAAAACTAATTTTTAAACCAATTTGATTGTTGCTTATTTAGCCATGAACAATGTTAGACAAATACTGACAATGTGAAACCAAGTTTTCAGGGGCTTTAACTCTCTCTCTCTCTCTCTCTCTCTCTCTCTCTCTAAACAAGTACTTCCTGTCCATCCCATTATCTGTACCTCTCTATCCTGCCCCTCTCTCTCTCTCTCTCTCCGTCACTCCTCTGTGATGGTGGGCAGGTGAGGGGCAGTGGGTGAGCCGGGCGTGCTCCGTAGGTCAGGCCGCACGCTGATGCTGGAGATGGACCACACGTCACTCAGCTCTGAAGGGGGGGGGGCAAACATCAAACAGTTTAGAGTTCATACCTTCACATGTCAGCATTGTGGACAATACAGAGGTCACACTGGAAGAGCGAGGCCTCCAGGTAAGGGTGCACGAGCAACATATAGGAGGGGGTGGGGGTGGTCTAGCACAGGGAGGCCGCCAAGCAAAGATAATGTGAAAATTGAAAGTAAACATTAGCATAAACAGGTGTAAGACAGCCAGGCAGCTATAAACACAAAGGTGACATACCAAAGCAGCAACAAACTGAAGAGTTTGCTTCACGATGCAAGGACACATGCACTGCAGTAAGGACGTATTTCTAGGTTTCATATACTGTAGTTCATTTGTGGTTGTCCAAGGAAATATGTTATATATTTATAATAAATAAAATATAAATATTTGTTACACCCCGTGCAACTCTTTGTGGATTTCTGCTTGTACATAACTCAGAAAAGGTTTTATTATGGCAACTTCACCTGCGAAGGCCTCATTTTCTCTTATTATAGCTATAGTGTCGAGGTAAAGGGCCATTCACACTAACAGCGTACTGTCAGGTGTTTATGGAGCGTTTGAGACGTCCATCACTTGTCCAGGTCCAGATTTTTATTTCTACAAATGTATTGATTCACACCGACGCCACAATGCACGTGTCATGTATCAGTGCATGATCCCGTTGTTTTTTTTTTTTACATTTTGAGTGTTGTTTAGTTGTTGATTGCCTAGTGAAGTTTAATACCTACAGTCATTTAAAATCACACAAATGTCTTCCTACGCTTTCTAGGGCTTCGTGCCATTTTTCTACAGGGAACATAGAAGCTTGTACAGTTCAAACTGGGTTCTGGTGTTCATACAAGGCTCCTGAAGGGCTGACATGCAGGGGGTCACGGGTTGAAGGCCAAGGGGAGGGAGACGAGTGCTCCAGCAGGGGTGTCAGAGTGGGGGGGGCTCCAGTGAACACAGATGACCTCTGAAGAGTCTGACGCACACACAGACACACACAGCAGGAGATCACTGCATGCAAAGACGGTAATCAGAAAGTAACGTCTCGTCTCTGCTGGCTGCTAAACAGCTTCAACCAATCTACATTTAAATGAATACTCTTGACATTTTGGGAAACATGGTTGTTTGCTGAGGTCAATATCAATTACATCCGCGTGTGTTCAGTAACATATGGCAGGTCATCAACGCAACAGCTTTCTCTCCATTAGTTAATATGCCTTTTGCCATTGTCTCACTCAAGCAATGAGACAAGATTTCCTAAATCTCTGGCTAACTGCCTCATCAGTACAAAACCCAAATCACAGTAAACGCAGCTAAAATCAGCCAGGGTGGAGACAAGGCGTTACATAAAATGGAAATAGAACTCATTTTCTAAACCGTTGTGTTACATTCATCCAAAACAACACGGTGTAGAAACACTCAGCGCCTCAGCAACGAGCGAAGAGATGAAAAGTGCTCTCATACCCGTCCTGAACTTGCTGTATGGTCCGTTCTCGTGGGTCTGACGGCTGCCGGACCAGAAGGGCAGGCCTCTCTCTCTCCACCTGTGACATTCACACACCAAAGACAGAGATGAAAGCAGCAGAGAATAACCAGATGTGTTTCTGTGTTTACTGAAGTGCTTTGAGCCTGCCATATGTACCAATATAACTGCCTTGATGTGTACACTGAGCATGCATGAGGGTGTGTGTATTCACCAGGTGAATGGGGATTAAAGCCCAAGTATAAAAAGGGCCCGATGATGAAAGAGATGATGTGAAATCAACAAATAAAGTGCAAAAAATATCCCTTTATTGTGAAGAGCCTCACCTGACTGACATTTAGTGACATCTCACTCTTTTCATATCCACAGTCAGGTTATGCTCAAAAAGAGCTAGTCTCCAAAAAGAACCGCCGAATTAGCTAACCTGATCTCTTTACACACTGTTGACAAGAATCCCAATGTGTTGACTTACCTTAACTGAAACTTGAAAATAATTCATACCTATACTTTCTATATTTCTGACTGCAAAAAAAAACACAAAATCTGAACGATACAATGAGCAGGGTGGGCGTGGTCACTTCTTTGGGTTCATCTGTACTTTAACTTTTTCACTTGCGTTGTGAAAAAGCTGTTTAGTGGTGCCACAGTACCTCTGAAATTAAGCTCGCAAGACAAATATTGTAACTCGTATAAATGACGGCCAAAGTTACATAAATAAGTACCAGGTTGAAAAGTACATCAGCATGTCCCAAAAAGCATTATTGTATTGCATGTCTATTGTATCTTGTCTCTCTGCATCATCTCTGTAGGCATCCTTCATTCCCCCATATCATTACATTAATCAAAAACACATTTGTCTTTTCTTTATATATGTGACATCTCAGATTACATATTAATAATAAAACCTCATCAGCAGCCAGGATGACTCGGCCCTGAACAGCTTCACCACCCCTCCAACACCAGACGTTACAATTAGCAGGAGGAGGATTATTATATATTAGCAGTGTGTGTGTGTGTGTGTGTGTGTGTGTGCGTACGCACCAATGGAATATGAAAACTGCAATGATGAGGAAGGCAGACACAGCATCAGTCAGAATCCACATTAAACTATATTCCTCTGGAGTCTGGGGAGAGCAAGAGAGAGAGGGTTGATTACATTTGCTGAAACAAATGCTCCTCAAATTTGGAGCGCGAAGATGAATATCATTATCTAGTGACCATAAAGTATTGGGATTGAACTTGAAATTAAAACGTATTCAAACTCCTTATGTATTCAAGGTGGTGAAGGAAAAGGTTTTATGTAACAAAAAGGTCACAGACCGAATCTTCAAAACACCCACGATAGAGATTTTCAAACTAATACAATACTGACGTTTCTTCCTACACACTCATTGAAAGTGACTGCATAAGAGCAAATTTGAGATGTCTAAAATATAAATGTAAAAGTCTAGAGCCACGTTCACAAAACATCTTAAGTCCAACAGTGTCTGAGTTGGGAGAAATAAAGGAAGTGTGGGTCCTAAATTTAAACATTAAAACTTTTAAAGCGGGACATCTTTTGGACCAGGAGTAATTAAAGTATTTTTAAAGTATTTAGTCTGTGAGAAGTTGGAGGCAGAGCAGTAGATTTGAAAGTGTTGCTGTTGGTTTATAAATTCCTTTACCAGCTTGGGCCAAAATACATTTTAAATTTAAATAAAACATTATGGTAAAAATATGTGTTTATTTCCCCTATTATACATATAAAATCCAATAAGTGCACAGACAACTAGGACAGCAGATTTCATAGTTGATAGTAGTAATGGTAATGTACTGAATGCTAAGATCACAGACAGATGCATGCAGCCAAACTAAACTAACCTTTAAGAAATATGATGTGAACCCTATTCAGGACACCAAAGACCAGAACATCTGATAATAGAGTTGAAGAGTGGAATCTGCTCACCATGAGGAAGAGCGGCTTGTTGATGCTCGACAGGATGTGGATGGAGTTGGTCGTTACGGACTGAGCTCCAGCACACCAGGCCAGAGTGTAGAGCCACGGCTGGCTGATCACATACAGGTTAGTACTGATGTTCACCGATTGGTACTTACTGTAGAGACAAGGGGGGATGGAAATTATCATACTGTCAGTAATTTGTTTTAAAAATCCAGGAGGAAGACATTAAAGAGGCTCCTTAGTCACCTGGTCCTGAGACTCGGTGACTCAACATCCCACCATTGCAAAAACATCCCAGTAACAAAGTATGCAGCCCAATCAAATTATACATAAAAAAAAAACACCTCCTTCCCTCCTGCACTGAAATTACTGAAAGACAAAAAAACTGAACCAAAAACTCAACTGTTCGAAGTTTCTAAAATGCACCAACACAATGGTATGTCATCAGTATAGCTGATAAAAAGCTGAAGACAACATTGATGATGCACAGACTCCGTGACCCCCGCCTGACCTTGGAAACAGGTAGCACAGACATGAGGCGACGACGGGCTGCATTCTCACTGCTATCTGCAGTTTGCCTTAAAACAACTGAAGTAGAAAAGTAACCCAGGTACAATGAGTATACAAATGAAATATGGTGTTTGTTTAAACACCATATTTCAGGAAGGAGGAGATATTACAGTCAAAATCAACAGCAACAAAAGAAAACTGTTTCAGTGGACTGTGCGAGTTGTATAACTGCTATTAATTGTGAGTCACTCAACCATCTTTCTAGCCTCTTTCCAGATTGTTCTCCCACAGCTTCTGTTTACGTACAAGTACCTCCCACTCGTTTCTCTTACTTTCCCGTACTACTTATCAGCCTCTCTTACCCTCTTCTCTTCTAAACCCCCTCCTCTCATTTGAATTCCCTTTTCCAGCCTGTCTGTACCTGCCTCTCTCTCCTCCTTCCTGTCACTCCACCCACTTCTCTCCTCTACTGAAAATGTTCCTCTCTACCGAGGTTTTCCTTTGCTCCATTTCTCTCCCGTCTCTGCTCACTCCTGCCATGGACTTGTCATCCACCTGCCCTTTAACTCCCTGCATCTCATCCTCTCACTTCCCTGAGGTTGTTCTATAAGCAACAAGGACGTGGTGGCCATCTGTATCTTGAGTTTTATAACCACACACACACACACAGAAGGGACCGTTTCAAAACCTCACAGTAAAATGTAAATTTGTAATTTTACTATTTATAAATTTTTTCCCTGGTGCATAATGAGGAGCACACATGTATTGGCTCCTCATTTCTATCCCTCCAATTTCTATTAGTGGAAGTGTCTGACTGGTGTTCGTTGCAACAGGACTTTGTTTCCTGCACACTGTGCTGATCAGTGTCTTCTTGCAGCAGGACAACATTGTATTTGGGCGAAAACCATTATAAACCAATCTGGGTATTTTTAGGTTAAAATGTCAATAATGATGATCCTTAAAGTGAAATGTGTTTGCTGCAAATTGTGAATGAATCATTGTTTTATAAATGCAGCATTCACAAATTGCGTAAATGTTATTGATGTTTATTACTCCATTAAGAAATGATTATGTGTGTGTGTGTGTGTGTGTGTGTGTGTGTGTGTACCTGATCTGTTGTTGCGACATGGTGCTGTAGTGCAGGTTCAATCTGGCGATGTGGTCATCTGTCAGTTCCTGAATAGAAGCCTTTTCTCCAGATGTCTGCTGCAGCTCTGGGTCCACAGCCTGGACCAGCTCCCTGTCCTCAGATGGCAGCCACAGCACCTACACAGCACACAAATGCAAAAAACGTGTTGTCACCACTTGCACCAACCGGTAAATGAAGGACGAAAATTACTCTTAATTAAGATATTAAAAGCAGAAATGTCCAGGGGCCAGTCCTAAGGATCAATATTCGGGCCAATCTGGGCGACTGAATTCTGGCATCCAGGTTGGAAAAATGCATGGATTTACGAAGCTCGAACTCTAATTCTGTCTAACAAAGAGCGGTGTACAAAACATTGAGGTTGCATGCTGACCATCGCTTTTACTAATCCTTTGTGAGGAAGAACCTCCACTCTGTTAGTGTTTCTGTAGTTCGAACAACTCCAACAGAGTGAGATGTCGTCTCTCAAGCACATCAGTTTCAGGAGTATGAACCTCCCAATTAAATCTTACATTCAGATATGAATAATTTAAGATGATCACCGTAAAAGCTTTGTGCCAAGACCTTCAATATCTGGATTAAGAAGCTTGTGAAAAATACGTTTTGCCAAATTTAGTAGGTTACACCTGTCATTTCAGAACAATACATGTTTAAGAGCAACATCCATAGCAGTTTTCGCTGAATATCATCCAAGTCATACAATGAACAAACCCACAAATACAGTATATTAGTACAATTTTAGGTCTGAATGTGGAAATGAAAAATGTGTACATACATTCATGCTGTACAGCTACCTGTGAGGAGTTGATGTGGGCTTGCACCACATGCAGAGTGGTGTTGATGTATGATTGACTATAGGGATGTCCATGTGGTGGCCTGTGCAGGTCAAACAGCACTAGTCTGCTGCTACGGGCCGCTACCTTCAGGAACTGGGCCAGTGAGGGAACAGACTGGTTCTGGGCCTGGGAGTAGTCCACCTCAGTAAGGGACGACACAGTACCAAATGGATCGTTCTGTAAGGGAGAGGGTGTGCAGCAGAGTGATGTTGAAAAAAGTCATTCATATTTAGCACTCTGTGCTCTTTATAACAGCTTATCAGCACACAGCATCCATGTTATTCACACGTAGCCATCTTATATAAATCTGGACTCCAATTTTGTTTCTTCTCTTGAGGTTCAGCAAATAATTCAACCTGTTGGTTTTATGAAATAGAATATGGCATCAAACTAAAGATAAGGCAAATTTGCACATCTCCAGGGTAAGGCTGACATCTGGAGAAGTGTTTTTATCCAGCAACAATGTGTGCATTTCACAGTTCAGTGACAAAACAGTATTGCATTTGAGCAAACTAGGCCACATCTTGCACTAGAAAGTGTGTGTGTGTGTGTCCGTGTGTGTATGTGTGTGTGTGTGTGTGTGTGTGTGTGTGTGTGTGTGTGTGTGTGTGTGTGTGTGTCTCACCGATAGGAACCAGTTGCCAGCATTCAGCTGCTGCAGCTCGGCCCAGGTGAACATGGAGGCATCAAGGTGTGTTCGATTTGGGAAAACCTCAGCGACGTTAGTCGTTCTCCTCAGAGTGGAGTCGTGCATCAGGAAGGGAACCCCATCATAACTACAGAGGTTTACAGAAATATTAAGAGTGACAAAGTGAGGAATAAGGATGTAAGCGAGGGAAAGAAAAAACACAAACATGAGAGATGAGTGGTGATGAGGGAATATGTTCAAAAGTAAAAGAAAGCAGGGAGGCATGAAAAGGAAAGGAAAATAAAGGAGAGGAGAGGATGTTTAAAGTCAACATTAAAGTAACCCACTAACGCTGAGTCACGCCGAGTTGCTAATCTTCCTGTTTTCGGGGGGTGTAAAATAGTGTGTAACACACCAGCCGTGGGCTAATGGATAAATGGATTTTCATAGCAGTAATCACCTTAGTGCTGAGGGTATCTGATCTGTACAATTAGCACCAAGGCACGGACACTGCTCGACTGCTGCATTGATCATTTTTAGCAGCAAAAAAACATGTTGTGATCTCTCGTGTTATTAAATACTGATAATTATTTAATAATTTCCCTGAAAATGGTAGTTGATCACCTTGAAACAATTGTTAACGTACATTTTAACAAGTTCTTTGTGCCGGGTAGTTCTTTACTACATGCAGGCACAAACAGATATCACCATCCTTATCTTTTAGGCCTACAGTGTACATGCACCATTTTAAAAAGGCACCATGTGGAGTTTCGTTACGTTAACGTTCATCGTCTCTCGCCGAAATGAGATGCAAACAAAATGGCTGCTCAGCAAACCATTGCTCTATAGCCCTACTGTTGGTCAGAAGCTCCACAGGGTACCTTTAACTTAGTAGAAGTGTTAAATATTTGTTTTGGGCGCAAGAAATTATTTGGAGTCAGGAGTGTGCTTATCTAGTTCTGCAGCTGAAAGACGAATAAAGAAGCTGCAGTGATAATGAAATGTTGTGACAGATACAAGACTGATCCAGAAAAGATGTACAAACATACACGGGAGAAAAGCACAAAATATATCTATTTATCATGTATTTCTATTCAGTATTACAAGAGTACATGTTCTACAGACACATACACACGCAGGTAAGAGCAGTTAATACCTGATGGTGATGTCAGTCTCCAGTCCTTCTCCTCCAGCTTCCACTGCCTTCTCAAACGACATCACAGTATTCTCTGGAGCAAGCTACACACACAGAAATCAGACAAACACGTTCCCATAATGAAAAATAAGGAATACAATAACTAATGAAAATTATGGGTCACGGTGAGTCAGTGACACACAGACATTAAACAGAATTAAGATCCAGCTGTCACGGTTCACTTCAGCCTCACCATCGGCGCTCCCCTGTGTCCGATGAGCGTTGGGGCGGGTCCCAGTGTGCCTGCCTCTTTAATGCAGGGCGAGTACATTCCCAGAGGGACCAGGTAGAGAGTGAACAGCACGGACAGGTATAGACCCAGGACAGCCACCTGACGCACTGAAACACACAACAACATAAAGATACTGCGATGACAAACTTATGACATAACCTCTCCTGGTTGCTAAACCTAATTGCTGATTAATTCAAATAGAGGTTCCCAAAGCAGGTGCCAATTTTGTTTCAATAAATAACATAGTACTAAATCCGTGATTGCTAAAACAGATCTCATGGTCTACAAAAAAAACTTGGGGAACCACTGCAATGTACACCAACAAAGCATTTTGGGTGACTTGTCAGCCAACAATAGAGAGTTTGTTTATAGGCGTGTGCATCAGCATTAAATTTGAAGCACAATTTCAAGTACACCGATTTGTTCTTTTTGTAACAGCTACACAAAGTCCTCATATGAAATCTGTGCATTACATGATGGTTGTTAAGTCCAACACATGTATTTGTTTACAAGCCTCACAATATGGCCTAGTTCAGGGTTATATGAGTGTGCTAGTGTAGAAATAGGGATTTAGTCAGGATTATATACAGTAAATCTTTCCTGATAGGATCAACATGGTGGTCTGGTGCTGAACAACAGCCATATGGGCAACAGGCACAATGATGGCCGTCTGGTTAGGAAGCAAATTTATCAGGGACCAAACTAGGTCTGTTTCCAGCTTAATTCAACATCCCTCCTTCCTCACATCTAAAGTCCCAGTAGTGCTTGAATTCAGTAGAGCTAACCCAGCAACCCCGTCCTTTCACACACCCAGGATTGGGTGGGTGTTCGTCTCAATGCAGCAGAACAGGGGAGAGCTATATTACATCCTGTGCTTTGGCACATCTCCGTCTCCCTCATCTCCTGCCAGGAGAGACCCCCAACATGACTCAGCATCACCCTATCTGCTGAATCGCCATGGCAACCAGGGACAGTACCCACGGAGACCAAAGGGAGGATGGAGACGCAGAGAGACAGAGATCAAAGCAATTCAGTGGAGAGGAAAAGGCAGCCAGACACAACGTAAGACAGACACACTGACCCCAACAGAAGGAAAGCAGAGGAGGTAAGAAAGAAGGTCAGAATGCTCAGGAGACCCAAAAAAGTCAAAAGAGTCAATGAAAGAAGACAAAGGATCACAGACACAAAGAGGAAAGACCAAAATTGAGAAGGAAAATGAGACATTGATTTTCTGTTATGAGGAAGTGGGGAGAGAATGAGGGATGGCAGGGAGGTCTACAGCTGTCCTGCCAGACAAGTGCGTCACATTGCTGAGGGGTCATTTCAGAATAGCTATATTCCCAGCGGGCAGGGCAGCTCCGAGCTACAACAACTGAAGCTTTTAGACCCGAAACTCTGCGAGCAATCAGCCAATATGTCACTTCAGCAAGGCCCTTAAGCCCTTTCTTCCCTCCAGTTACGGCTGTTAAGTCGATGAGAGGTTGGTTGGGCTTGTTACTAGATTTCTGTTCTTCTGTCTCTCTTTCACCTCGCATCCAATGTTAGTGTCAAAGCTGAGAAAGTTAGACACTCATCAGCTTGCTTACCTTTCTTGTTCATGCGGAAAAAGTGCAAGGCTATTGGCCAGGAGAGAACTGCCATTAGTGAGACTGCAGCCACGTGGAGGAAAGGTGCTGTCACCTAAAGACAAAAAGAGAATGACATACAAAGACAAGGGAATTGCCAAAATGTAGGCACAGTCTCAAAACATTTCACTCAAAATATATAGCACAAAGTACAGTTTGTATAAATACAATATAAAACAGCCACAGCTGTTAATAAAATGTTCAAATAATTCTCTCCTCCTCTGGGCTGGTGTGTCAGGGTTGACTAACCTGCAGAGAGAGGAAGAGAGTCTTCCATTCTTTGCTCCACAGGTCAGACAGGACGGCGGTGGCTGTGACGGAGAACACCAGTGACACCACGATGCCAGTCTGACACAAACGCAGGACGACAAGAAAACACAACGTATGACAACTTATAACGCAAAGACGTGTGTAACAGCGTTTGAGGTCATTTATTCTGTGTGTAAGTAATAACCTTGTGGCTCCAGTGAAGGTACAGCCTCTGACCCTCGGAAAGCAGACACACCGCCAGCACCTGAACAATGTTTAGACATCTATTAAAAAAATGCTACATGAAGCTGCTTCACGTCACTCTCCTACACAGAATGTATAATCAGACCTCCGAGTTCTAGAGAGTTTATTTGCTTCTTTTTGTGTTGTTGATTCTATATTATACGTCATCTTGGTACAAGTGCTTAAACTAGACAGGTTGAAGTCACATCAGTATGCGTACCGACAGTAGGGCGATGTATGTGAAGAGACCAGCAGCAACGACTAGCAGGACCAGAGACCAGGGAAACCAGAAACCCAGAGTCCCAAAGTTAAACCTGAAGAGGTCCGATAAAAACTGTCAACAGCTCTGACCGTACACTCATTCATTTTTGTTATTTGCTCATACAGGACAACTAACTCCCATCATGATGACAAATGCCATATAAATCACAACAAAAAAAACGTACTCGAACCAACATGGGTCCACGCGATGTGTGTGACTCACCAGTCAAAGTCTATGTAGTCGTTCTGAGCTTCAGTCCAGAAATAGAGAAATAAAAAACTCAGGAAGAAGGTGAGGATCAGGAGGCCAAAACTGCCACATTCCACCTGTAATGCACAAACAACTCATTTTTTGTTCTTACCAAACTACCCGCGATGATTTATAGTCATGATTGGAGGCAAAACGGCAACTCTGATGCTAAACAATCTGGCAAATACAGAGGAAGTCAATCATATTGGCGGGCGCATATGGAGGCAGCATATTTAGGTACAAGCTGACAGAGTATATATGTGCTGATATTTTTTTCTCAGAAAAAGCAGTAACTGACTGTTGGAGTCAGCAAGCTGGACGGAGGAAAAGTGGCTGGGGGATCAATACTCTCTGCACAATCAGCAAACTAACCAAACTCAACTCGCCGCTTATAGATGGTGCTGTATGAGCATGTGTGTGTCTTTACTTTGCTGCAGCAGCACTCTCCTGGCTGCGCCCGGGCTCTTTGGTATCGTCTCCATTGGCAACCATAGAGGCCGGCGAGGCAGGAGACAAACGGCTGGTGTTCATACCTGGCACAGTCAAATTAATAAATATTATAAAATCAGTTACCCGAGTACAGCAACTTAAACTTTGTATATTTAAAAGACATTGACCAGAATATTATCAGATTAACAAAATAATTCCCTTTACATTTACTTATTTCAGAGCTTTTAAAGATAAATTATTCCTGAAAACAACAATTATACAGATGTAGTCCGGAGGAGCCCGTGTTATTAGAGCTGGCTGTGGAGCACTGTGATGAACGTGATCAACCTATCGTGGCATCTCTGTTCCGATAGCAGGTTCCATTTGGGATCTGGCTATTGTTGATAAATTCAATTCTCTAAGCTCTAACAAATCTCAAATCAAACCTTTTCTCTCTCCTTACACTTTTTCATTTGCAAATCAGCAAAACATTCAGGTAGCAGCTTCTCAGTGGCTGTCAGGCGTCACTGATGGTGTGTTTGGGTGCGATCAGAGTGGAGAAGCTTCTCTGGTGAACACACCGAGCGGAACCAAGACCTCCAGGTTTTGATGCAAGCAGCTTGTGAAAAAGAAGGTGTGCAAAAGTAGGCCGCACATGTCGGTTCAATTCAGTTCAGATTTCATCTTCAGGCTGCATCTACAGGCTGTCAACATTAGAGAGCCACTCAAAACTGTCTCAGTGAACAGAATGCACAAATCTCAACCGCGTCTTTGAGTTTTAGATATCTTTCATTTCCTTTAAAAATGCGTTCATCAAAATTGATCAGGGATACGAAAGGGTTTAGAGTCAATAATCAGATCTGATACTGGACTCCGATTTAATACAATTCTACCAAACCCCAACTCTGTCACTGTGTTTCAGAAACACACGGCAGTAATAGCAGTTTGTCACACACACACACACAGTATGCATGTCTGCATGTATATCCCTCTTCAGATATACATTCTGTGCAGACACAGGCAGCACGCTGTCAAACCTCAGAACACTTCTCCATGAAAAAGATACACAGCACAGTTTGTAGATCATCATGAGTAACCAGGACATTTGGAAAGACACTGCTGCTGACTTTTGTTTTTCGGTTTTGTGCATGTCATTTTCTGATGCTTTAAAACAAATGAAATTATTCTCAGCTATGTTGTATTAGGGTGGTGGCAGAAGATCTCTAAACCTCGCCAACTATGACTAATACACCTGTTGTCTTCAATGTGAACACGTACAAAAGCTACCGACAGTTTTCTCAGCGGCAAATAATGCAAGCAAAGCCATTCATTATGAGTTATCAGATTGGTTTTAAGAAGATATTAGAGAAATTAGATTACCTTAGAAAAACATTTCTTTACATTCAGGTGTAAGTGGCGCCACTGATCAGTGTGTGTGTTGTTCTGTACCTTTGCAGCAGCTGCCGCCGCACCACCTTTAGCTTCCCCAGCTTCAGTCTGGTCGCGGGCATTCGCTCAGCATCGGCCCGGCATCACAGAGACAGAGAGGGTGAGACAGACAGACAGACAGAGAGACGGAGACAGAGAGAGGGGAGGATGAAGAAGGAATGTAGGGGGGGAAAGGCAGGATGTTGGCCACCACACTACCTTCACCTAGAGGGAGAGAAGAAAGTTTGAGTCAATTTAAAATGTATTTATAGGAAAACTAGACTCAGCAGGACATGGTGCGTGTGTGTCCTGGTTTTATTCCTGTGGCCTGCTTAAACTAACCCAGAGGATACAGATACTCACAAAAATACACACTGACCTGTATCTGATATAACTGTGTATACACAAGTTGTGTGATTCTACACGACATGCGTCTGCTTAAGTGATTTATTACTGTACATATACACACAGCTACTTGTTTTCTGGTCTGTTTATTTATACTAATTATTTTTCCCTATCCACTGCTGCCTGACTTTGCTGGCTGTTAAGTTGCCTTGGTTTAATTACAGCCTTACTGGAGTCAGTCAAACCTGCCAGTTTTCCAAACCAATTAGCTGTTATTATTTATGATCATTGATTATTTTTTCACTTCTTGTCTAAGTAATCATTAATCATCATTGGTACAAAGTGCCCAATAAAATATCTCAGAACCCCAAGTGATGTATTGAAACTCATTTGAATACTTGGGTTCTGGGAAACCGATTGTTTATTCCACTTGGATGATTTTTAATGTATTATGTACAGTATTATACTTCCATTAAAGTCTATTTACATCTTTTACCTGCTCCTTCTGACCATCTAATAAGCAGAGCATATCATAAGGTGGCATTTAAAGTGACCTCAGAGAAAGTTGTTTACCTGGTTCTGAATCTTTATAGCTGTTTTGCCACTGAGCAGGTGGTGGCGTCATTAAGTGTATAGACAAGGAAATTATAGGTCAGCTCAGTCTGTTACTCAAATCACAGACACATTTATTACCGTTTGTCAGTATGTTTTAATGCTTTCTTCATTGACGCTCAAATTGCATACATTTATGAATAATCACTGCAGTAAATACATGTTTGTTTTGCATTTCTACTGTATTTAATGTTATAAAAGAGAAGGTCGTTGATGGACAACTGTACACAAAGAGCTTCTGAATTATGGTACAGTATCACAGCACTGAAAGTGATGTCTGGACCTTAAGTGGGTCAGATGTATGACAGGTGGTGACATCAATAGAGCAACGACACACTTTAAGGACTCTGAGCTCCTGAGGTAAAAGGACCTTTCTTAAATTTAGTATGAGAAATTTTCAAAAGTCCCGCTGTCCATGAAGTGAGGACATGGACAGAGATAGGTGGACAAGATGCTGAAACCTACGTGTTATGATGCTACAGAGGCTTTTCTATCTTCCTTTCTGTCAACCTTTGCATCCATGGCTTCATTCTCTCTCCATCCATGTGTCTGTCCATTTCCCCTACTTCACTATTTTACTTTGTCTCTCTCAACAAATTGTGTTAACCTCAGTTTTTCTTCCATCCTCTCTCCTCCCCTGTCCATCTGTCAGAGTTCCTCTTTCTCTCTGAATAGCCTTTGGACACCGGCCAGTACTTTAGCAGCTTGACATCAAACTACATGACTGGATAGCAATTTATTTGGCGAGCTCTTTACAAAGACAGCAAGTCAGATAAGGGCAGCTGTCCACACACCTTTCTATTTATACGGTAAAACAAGGACACTACTGAAATGTTCATGAAAATGTTCCATGGGCAGCTAAAACATTTAATTTACACCAGAAAGCCAAGCCTGTCAACTGGTCAGCTAATCTGAAAGTATACCTACTTAATTGATTGACATTAATTCATTACCTGATTACATGTTATGTAGTTGTTCCATCCATCCATGCACACCCACACAGAATTTATACATTTTATATTCTTTTCATTTCAAATACTTTAATTGTTATAATGCTGTATATCATGACATTTGCACCCTTCTGAATGTGCTAAATGCCTGCAGTATATTCCCAGGCTGAAGGTCTACAATGGTGAAAACAACTGCAGCAGTTTTGAAGTGTCACCAGCTCTTGCAGCTACAGCTGTGGGTGGCATGTTCTGAGTGACACAACAGCTGATTCAAAGTTTAAAAAAAAATGACAAAAATCAATTCAGACAGGATGTAGAGTAGCCTACAATGTGATGGATTACCTAACCGAGATTCAAGGTTCACATATTTGATTCTCACACAGTGATGAAATGAGCAGGTTCAAACTGCTGAAACGCCTGCAATCATGCCTGCAGGTCCCTACCAAGTCCTGCACTGTGACCTCTGACCTCCAAGGGCAACAATTATGAATACATTCTACATTTTATTTTTCCATGGTGATTGTGGGCCACAAGGAGGACAGTGTTTCATGGTGTAATGAGGCAGCAGAGCGGCATTCATGTCCGGTTGTAGCAACCATTAACACGTCATTACCTCTGAACTAATAGGCCTCTGCAGAGTTTCATTTTCTCACTGGGGCACAGAGTGCAAATTATGTGCCAGCCTGCATGATTGTGACTGATTGAGCCATTCGCCTCCGCTCCCAAATTCTTAAAACTCTGAAGGTTTCCTCTTTCCCCAATATTGCAACATGCTACACATCCTGACGCGTCTCATCCTGCAGCTGTTTAAGTAATTAGATGACACCACATTGTTTAAATGTGTGGCATTTGCCGTCTGATATAGCAACTCTACACTTTTAATGAAACATAATATTGACTTTCACAGAGGAACGAGCAGTCATCCATTTCAAAATGAGTGTTGGCAGTCTTTACTTCAGACGAGGCAACCTGCCTCTGCTGTAACACGCTGTGGGAAACCCTGCGTAAAATAACTGACACACTGACAATTGCACTCACATGTACGCATGTCCACAGTTTGAGCGATGGGAGGAAACACGCAGAACACAAGAAACATAATGCAGGACCTTGAAGCTGTTGGCCAACAGCTGTAACCACTGAAGCACTGCAGCACCACAGGAGAGACATGACGCAGGTAGAAGTCAGACAGGCAGCTCTGCTCTGATCCCAGCGTGGGATGTCCTCTGGTACATCCCACAGACAGGGAAACAAAACGGAAGGAGAGGTGGGAGCCCTGCCATATGTGCCTCTTTCTGAGGGAATGTGTGTGTACATCTCTCTAAACAAGAGCGTACTTGTTCTACTTTCCCAAAATGACCGGTTGTTGAACAACATCTGCCCGTCTCCTCTGCCGAGGCCGAGGACTTGACAAAATTTAGGTCCAGTACAAAAAAGGAATTGATCAGCGAGGGATCCTACCTGTAGGGGTGTCCAGACCTGCTCCAGATGAGAGAGGGCACCGAGATATCTTTGCTAAGATACGTCTGTCTGTAAACAGGTTCCACCTATTCTGGCCATATCATAAAACATGGGAAGTAATTATACAAAGCATGATCAGTGCACACAAGTTATTCCGTTGTACATCCAGTTGACTTGTCTGCGTCTTTAAACTCGACTCAGCCTTCGGAAACATTGGAGAATCTGTGCTTGGTGATATCTGGAGGTCTGTTGACACGTGGTGCCAGTGAGGAGAAGTAATTGGTTCCTTCAGGTTAAACACAGCACGTAGGTCTCATTTTGTAATGACACACACACACTTATCAAACCATTTGACTGCAGCAAAATTAATCATGAAGTGACGAATAACGTAGCCTTCCAAAAGGCCCGATTTATCACTCCCTTAAGTCAGTCTGGAAAGAACTTCCATCAGTGTTTTATTTTGAGATTTTGAAAGTTGATCCTGAGTGCCAGCTTATATTTTAACCTCAGAAGCAGCTTTGTGGCTTCAGACAGCCCACTCAGCGGTTCACAAACTGCAATGCAGCAACAGCAGGCTGAATTAACAATATGGATATCCACAAACCCACGATAAGTCAGTGTTTCAAGATATTATCAAAAATTAAAAACAAAAAATACATGTTCTCTTCTAAATGATACCTGTTGCAACCCGGCAACGCCAACACAGCTCCGCTATTGTGGGTCTGAACACCATAAAGGCACCATCAAAACGTCACAGGGACTGTAGCTGAGCAGTGCTACATCTTCATCTCTGGCTGATGGGAACTGAGGCAGCTGGGTAGAGAAGAAGGTTAGCAATCTGTCATGTTTCACGTTCCTGCTCGGCTCCATTACATCCGACAGGATCACCGACTGCGTCGCGTCCACGCCAAGAATCAAATTATAACCCGACAGGACTGAGTACAACTGGAAATATGGCACCTATTCACATGAACTGTTCTCTTACAGCATCCAGGGAGCCAAGAGGCTTGACCCAGGGTTAGAGCATCGTAACACTCTGACATGATGTTCTTCTACTGAAACCTAATGAGAGCATTTTATTTTTACTTCAAATGTAGTATGTAGACAGTATATATATTTATGAGACACCATTTTGGATGCGCATCAAAATAAATACGCAGATTATTTCCACAATATAATGCAAGCTCATACAACAAGACCACAATTTGCAGTAAAGATGGTGACAGACACCCAGATTTACGTGCACAAAGAACTTGAACAATATGAATGACCAGATTCGTAACACACCAGCTGGTAAGGTTCAACATGTGAAAATACAAACATGCTGGATCTTTATCAAACAGATTGACTACCAGTGTCAACCAGGACAGACTCAAACAGCAAACCAATCCCTAGCAGATTTCAGCTCTACTCCAGATCTAAGCAAGCTATTAAAAGGTGTTTTCAACTGACAAACACTAAACTGGCAGAAACATTATGCTTGCAAGACGAAAAGCGTATGTGTTTAATAAAGAGTTGGGTCTAATTTAATTGGCCCATGGGGAATAAATTACTGGGACTAACAATGACAATTTACGTGTCTTCAGTTATGTATGTTTATGAGTAATGTTATAACAATACCCATATCTAAAGTGCTTATCTGTAGTCGTCTCGGGACAAGGAGGGAAAATAAAAACAGGAAACAAAAGGTAAATCAAGCAAACAAGATCAACTTGGCAGACAGAAAATGTCTCAAAAGAACATGATACGGTTCGTCAGCTGACTGGCACTTTCACAAATTCAGTTTGGTCTGCGAACCAGGTTTTTTCCCCCAACAGCGACAGTAGCAGCTTGTAACTGCAGGCACACGGGTTTGAGTCCCCAGTGAGTATGTGAACTGCCCTCTAAACCAGGCGCTTAATCTTTGCTGCTCCTGTGGAGCTGCATGCACGACTGGTCTCAGGATGAGATTATGCACAAGACTGGATTAAACTTTAATGATCCCCTTGGGAAGTATTAGATGTATGAATATGAAACAGGTCAGTGCTGAGAAAGAAATATGTCAATGTCAAAAATATGTAAAATATATTGTTAAGTAAAAGATAAATAGAAATTCTGGCATCTCATTGGGACTACAGTGGATACATTAACAGGAGAGAGCTCATCGGCTTACTGCTTTGCATGAGAAATGATACAAGCTAGAAGAAAATAAAACAATGAGAACATGCAGCTCTTGTGGCCGGAGATACCCAGCAGCAGATCCTGCAGCTGAATGTGACCCGTCCCAGACTGCCTGCGTAAAACCAGGAGAGGGCCGGTGGTGACGGAGAAAAAAAAGCAATCACAGAATATTGAATACACAGTGCTGCCGGCTGTCTGTACAGTGCAAGTGTGTTCATCTATGTGAGTGATGCAGCAAAACACGAGAGAAAAATGTTGCTACTGAATGTGCAGACACGAATGTGGAGGCAATAGATATAAATAGATGTATAGAAAGATGGAGAGAGAGAGAAAGGATAGTGAGCAGTGGAGACAGTACGCATTAAACAATGCAGTCCTCTGTATCCAGACCAGTCAGCTCTTTGCTGTTAACTCACTCTCCAAACACATCACACCATCACTAACAACACTACTAAAGTTTTGTAGTACCATCGTCCTTTGTGTACAAAATGGTGCTCTCAGCTTAACCATGATTAATCACACAGCAAGTTGCCATATCTCACTATAACAGTAGGAACAATGTATAGACATCAAATGTAATTCAGTGTTTTGAAGAATATAATATTATGTCTGCCAAGTGAGATGCAAACTGACCAGCAGGACACGAGTAAGACATGAAAGTAACTGTCGACGCCCTAAACTCTTCTGGAAAAGACATTGAGTTTCCTCATTGTATCTAGCATTTATTAGAGGTACTACAGGTTGAGTCACTTGCTGCTGCTTAACTTCTGCATCGCAACATACGCCTGAATAATTGACAGCCTGTGTCATGTGCTCATTTGATATAGCGCCGATTTACTCTCTAAAAAATAGAGGCAATATTTTCCTTTGACACCCAGTAAAAGAAACAAAACTGACACACAGACTTGTCATAATATTTTTCTTTTCACTGTCCAGTCTCAATAATCAAGAGCTTGTTCTTATCTGGCATCGGTTTTTATACTGTGTGAACACACACACACACTTGTTATGATGAAGCATATATCAGTAATGAGTCATGGCAGATTAATAAGGCAACCAACATATTGATTTATTCAATAAACAGCTCGTTACATGTCATCATATCTTCAGTGCAAAGAAAATAACCCATATCAGTGTTACGTGATGTGCAGTAGACGTCGCAGGGAAAGGACCCAAATGTAGACAGCACAGGCAGACTGGAGCGGTTCAACGACTTATTAGCAGGAATTAGCTGCCGAGATGCTGATTGGGGAACAGCTACAGGGGCAGGTGTGGGCTGGACCGCCAACTAGGACAAATGCTGAATTCCATCCTCCACCTGCTAACTGCCACTTCACAGGCAAATTCCGGATTCCACATCCAGAGGATGCCAAAGGCCCTCAGGAAGCGTTGGTCCTTGATAAAAACATCATTGGGGACTCCGAAATCCTCCCGTGAGAAAGGCAGGCTGGGATGACGATACATTCTGTTACGTGATGTGCAGTACACGCCGCTGTTCAACGACTTAGCAGAAACAATGTTGGTAATGCAGGAAGACCGGCAACTGATCAAGCCAGGTCCGGAGACAAAAGCACGAGGAGCATCCACAGGGACAAAACCAGGGTACAAACAGAATCAACCCAAGGACAGGAATCAGTACATATAGACAAGAGACTAACGAGGGAATCAGGGGCAGGTGAACACTAGAGAACTGGTGTGGCTAATCGAGGACACTTGAGGGCAGGACCTGAACAGACAGGAAGGATGTCAAAATAAAACAGGAAACAGACAAAACCCACGGGAAGAACAATCAGAGGATGATTTAATTGCTTTTTACCGGTAGACTGGGATCTCTGTCAGCCTGTGGGAATATTCATTCACAGTAACGGTACCAATTTAATTAACTTGTACAGGAAATTTAAATAAGCCCTTATTAAGCACCTTATAAAACAATGCACATGGAAATTCTGAGAACTTTTAATTCCAACTATGCGCCTGTAAATCTGCCTAGAATTGGTGCAGTATTAAAGATTTGTTTACTTTAGCTTCTTACTGTCACTTGGGAAAAATAAGTCACAATAAAACAACACATATCACTAAACCATTGTAGACATGTCAGAAGTTGGATGGGCCTGAAAGGCGGTCGATTTGATTCCCCAGACATGCTGAGAGAAGTATGCGGTGCCTTCAGGAGAGACTCATGCTGCTGTACATGAGACAGAAGCTGAACTGACACTCATCTCTCTTTTTTACGACATTGTGGTTACTGCTATATTTCCCAAAACAACAAACACAGAGAGACGGCATCAACACGACTACAGGCGGCTCATCATTAGCAGCCAAAAGCAACTGTACAGGGATTTACAGTAATTGTGCATAGTCTAAAGTTGCCTTCACGGTTATTATTCCATGTCTATAACCATATAAAACCTAACAGCAACAAAACCAAAGCTGTGTAACTGTAACTCCCAAGCTGCAACTGGGTTTCAAAACCTGTTATTCACCTGATAACACGACACAGAACCAGTGAAATCCAAGTGATTCTACAAAAGATTGATGGTTGATATTGATGATAGGTGATTGGAATCCTCAGGCGAGAAGTCGCCGATTCAAACCCCTGGCTGTCAGTCACATCGGCTGCCTTTTTCCTTCTGCGTCATTGACAACAGAAGCATCAGTGCCGCGGAGTTGACTTGGAAATGTAGAATTTGGGTGCAGCTCTAGCGGTGAGCACAAATGAAAATAATCTTGGGACTTTTTCCTTCTTTTTAAAAGATGACAGACTTTATAACAATGTCAGATGACTCATATTTAAAGGCTCAATTTGTAGTTTCTTAACATATGAGATACTGTAGATTCACATATATGATCGATAGTCTAACGTCTAGATGAAAAATCTGCATTTCTGCTTCAGTTTGAGGGTGACCCCTTTGTCTACATTTAGATTACTGATGTCTTTAAAAAAAAAAAAGAGAAAACCTAAAAAATCCCTGGACACCACTGTCTGCCGTGTTGCAGCCTCAAAATATGGAACAACGCTGACATCGTACAGAAACACAGGGAGGCTCGGCAGAAAGTGAACACTACCATCTCTGACGAGTTGTGAAGAGATCTAGTGTCAGTCAGACGGCTTTAGAGGAGCTGTTGCACCATGACGCTCTCTGCCTTCCTGCTGTCTGTGTTCACATGATGTGACTGCTGCTGCTCTGTGTTTGTGTGTAGCTGCGTTTGAAAAATATCCCAGGTTCTATATTATCCAATAGTGGTTGCGTGGTGCCTGGCTTTACGCTATAAACACAACAGAAACCCTCAAAACCCTAAGAATTGTGGGACAGAGCCAGGCCAGGGTGCAAATAAGACAAATCATTTCAGAGTGTGATTGTACCTGGTAGAGGACTGATGGTGTGCTGCTATGTTTTAGTGACAAATGCCAAATCTGAGTGGTATTTCACTGCTGACTATTTAAAAACTCAATGTCTCTCTCCGGTATCTCACCACAGCAACGACATGTCAGTAAGAGTCTGTACATGTCGGCAGGGAGTGGCATACGACAACGTCACGTTTTGACATACATGAGTAGGCTCATACTCGTACAAAACCCGCGTTGAGCTAACTCGACTGTCGTAGTTGTGTATAGCAATATAACTACGTGGGCCATGAGAACAGGAGAGGACTGTCCCACAGATCATTGTCTGAGCCTCTCCACATGTCTGCCTCTGATGCTTTTAACACAGCACATCTTTGTGAAATCACGCATTTAATATACATTTCCACTTTGACGCTCGTCAGTTTTGTAGCGAGGTGTCAATTCACCAAACATCACAGTAGGAGAAATGACTTTTTGCCTGCAAGACCTGGGTTTTAGAGGACAAGCACAGAAACTGAGGATGTCTGATGCATTATCAGTTTATCAGCGCGATTAAAAGGCTTTTATACTGTGGGTAAACAGACTGCCTGCGTAGGCCACATTCAGTATCGCTGCGAACATCTGTCCTAATGTCAAGCTGGGACTTTCAGACATTTCCAAGTTCCACTCTCTCTGCTCCCCGTGGTGATGATAAAAGCATCAGCATACCTTGTCACACCCAATTCACATCCATTACTCCTTACACAGCTGTAGGCCTTCGAACTGACCTTGGCGGGGTGATAAATGCATAAATGTGCATCCGATGTCCTGCCACGTGACTCTGCCTACTGACCGTCACTGAATAACTGGTCATCTTGAAGCTATAGATTATGCCAGCGTGCAGTTTAGTGTACTGATTAGTTACTGACCTATGGGATAACAGTAAGGCAGCCCTACAGAAACGTAACTCACCATTCAGTCAACGGTTAAACAGCTGCCGCAAACGCAGTCAATCAACACAACATCATGAAATCAGCCATCTGAAGAAATAATGCCATTTGAGCTCAACACAGAACAACTGACGTTATGAGACAGTGCTGCAGCGTCTGTCCTAGGAAGAGACCGAGTGAACACGGCCTCTGTGACCAGTGGACAGTCACAATAAGACAGACAAACTGCTTGGACACCTAATAAAGAAATCCATGTTTTGCAGCTACAGTTCTGGTGAAATATAAAGTGCAATAATATTGGCAAAACTACATAATCTGGCAAATAAACAAGGGAGACAAATAAAAAGGTAAAACCCTCCGGATCTCGCTCAAATTGTTTAACGCTTCACTCTGATCTGTAATATTACACTTACTCCCTGGTACTTTGAGGAAAACAAACACAAAAGCCAGCAGCTTAACAACGAGGTCAAACACGAGCAGAATAAAAAGTCGTAGTTCTAAAGAGACACTGATGAAGCCTGATGTTCACAGTGTTTCAGTGGCTGCAGGACATGAAAGTTGAAAAGGGGAGATGATTTAATCAGCTGGCTGAGACGTTGCGTCACTGATTACGTTTCCTGTATGATATTCAGCCGGTGCAACACTGATATTGATATTGATATTGATATTTGCAGCGTGCCATGTAAATGTCGTGCAGGCACTGAAATCCCACCACGAACAATCATCATGTCAGAAAGAAACCGTCTTACCGCACCGACGTCCGTCCGCTGCTCGACCGTCCGTTTCCTGCGTCTCTTTATTGCTTCGGTTCTTTTTTATTTTTTTGTTTTTGACGGCTAACTGTTTAAAACGCGCTGTGAAGCACGAGCCGTGCTGCTGCAGTCGTCTCGTGCGGCAGGACACGGGGGGGGGGGGGGTTGGGGGGACGCCCTGTACCACCACGCGCTCCCGCGGCGCGTGGACAGGCGGAGAAATGCAGGCACCAGGCGCCCGCGAGGGGCTTCCAACCAACCTGTTGCCTACGTCACCGCAGCGCGCGCCACGGCCCACGTCGGTCGCAGCTTCGACTCAAACGACAGAAAAGGGTTTTTTTGTAATGTTGGCGCAGAAACGGCTACATTTTTATGTTCACGAATGTACTTATTATTTCCGTTTTGGACTGAACATCTGTTTGATATGCCGTGTGGGACTAAGATTCATTAACAGAATTAACTAAATGGACAAACAAATCAGAAAGGCATCAGGAATAATTCTTATTTTTCCCATTGTATGTATGAAGAAATATTTTGGAATACATCCAAAACTATTCAAATGATGACACTGTATAGTGGCAGTATGTTTATATAAAAAAAAAACAATACAATAGATAAGAATGTATTGTCATACTTTTTTGGCAAATTCCATATAAATAAAATGAGAGTGTTATTCAGCTATGTCCCAACTCTTAAATTACACTGCAAAGTTAAAAAACACTGCAGAGACCTAAACTGCTGTGAACAACCTGCAAGATTATTAACTGAAATTTCTTGAAGTCCTCCAAAATTCCTGCTTTAGGCTCTGGTTTTGTCTTCTTATGGCTGATTTAACCTTAACTAAATATTCAAAAGAGTCCTGCTGACATGTTCTTGAAACATCTGATCTGCATATCTTGTTATTTTAGATTTAATGTTTCTTTATATCATGGTGCGTCACAAGCTGCAGGAATGTAGCCAAGCACGGCAAGTATTGTAGAGCAACTGCAGCCTGTAGCCAAGATAATATAAAAATACAATAGCCTACTGTACCTAAAAGTAAAGCGAGCAAACGTCATTACATGGGCAGGTACTGGTGAATTTGTGGGTCTCTGTTTTACAGACCAGTGGAGATGCTGTAATCCATTACAGCAGGCAGAACAGGGGCAAATCTCTGCTGACAAGAGAAGATATTTCCAAACACGGGGAAATGTCAGGCTACAATTGTTGTTACATAACCACAGCCAGGCCTGGCCGGGCCCAGTTTCAATCACTCGCACAAACTCAGCTCATCTGTAACATTAAGTTTTGTTTCAGGTGGTACACACATCCGAACAAACATGCACCCCTACGCAGAGCACAGGCGTTAACTCTGCTGTGGAGAGATGGAACTTGTTTCTGGGGGAAATATCTGCAACTTGTTAGTGGAAGGAGCGACTTAAAAAGAAAACTGTGTAATGAGCTATTTAAATAATTTAATCCTGAGTTCTGCACATGAAACCGCACATCTGCACACAGGGACGATAGTGAGGCCTGTGGCTAGACAGGACACGAGTTTACACAAACATGTTGAGAACAAAGTTTAATGCATAATATATCAGAATTTCCTCTCGGCTATTGATAACAGAGTTGCTGTACAGGTTAGGACCCAGGGGAAAGTAATACAAGATGAGTTTTAAACAAACAAAAGGTTTAAAAACGTAAAATGATTATCTAAAGCAAATATTTGTGTTAAATACCAGCAAAGATCAATATAAAGTTGATTTCTTATCAGATGTGTATTACACTGCAGGGATGTAGTGCAATGCAGTGGATCAGAAAGTGAATAGGCGGAACTCACAGTGGAAATATGTGTATAAAGGGTTTGCCTTCAAATCCCAGCCTCCCAGGCACAAGTGTGATTGTATCCATGCAGAGCGTTGCCATGGCGACTCGGTGCACCTTTAATCATAATGCATTAAATCTGGTCAGCAAGGTATGGGTCTCCACGGTAACAGAACCATTACAACAGCAACCTTTACGAAGGAGACGCCTCCCACCCACACACACAGACGCAGCTTTATTACAGTGCATGAGGGATGATGGCCAGTAAAAGACATCTGTTCAGTGAGCAAACAGTTTGTCTAAGTGATAATGGGCACGCACAAAACTTCACTACATCCCAGCCTTGGCCTCCAAAGAGTTCACTCGACGCTGCACAGACCACACAGCTACACATTTGCTTTGCTTAGCTAAATGCTAACATCATCGTGCTAACAGTGACAATGCTAACAGGCCGATGGTTAGCAGGTAGAATGTTTTCCATCTTAGTTTGGCGTGTTAGCATGCTGAGGCTGATGGAAATATTATGCAGGTATTTGGCTACAAAGCAGAATATTGGACAAATTCAAATTTTGGATTTGATGATGGCGCTAGGTGAAGGTCACCAAAGTTATCATAGATATCCGTACAAGAATTCATGGCAAGCCATCAACTACTTGTTGAGATATTTGGACAGACCGACATTGACATCCCTAGAGCCCCACTACTGGCGTAGCTAAAGAAAAGCCTAAAACAATGCTTACTATGGCTGCGAAGATCACACTGGCTGTTGTTATTGTGTCCACACGGACGTTATTTGCCAAAAAAAATGCATTTTAATTTACCTGCCAAATAGAATGACAAACAAAGGAGGTTGTCAAAATAGCTTGGTACTGTCAGTTTCTTATATTAGGGAAACATAAAACAAACAGTCTTTGAGGAGAAGAACTCAGGTGATTTTTTACCTAAAATGTAGGTAGAAAGAACAGAGGAGGTTGTTGGCAAATCAATAGACATCTGGAGAATATAGAGCCGTGTCGATCTATGGCAGTACATTTAGCAGGGGCGTTGTTGTTTTTTTGTTGGACACCCTTGATATTTTTGAGAATATTTTTAGGTAAATCATTGTGGTAAATGAGAGAAACTAAACAGCGTGTGCTGTTTAGTTTCCTTCTACGGCTACTTCTGGGACATTTAAGACATCCAGTTGAATCTCCTGTTCATCAGCTGGATTACAGGATTACAGTGAGTCAGCACGTATAGACCATAATGTCAAACGGCAGTGCTCTCTTGCTCTCATTCCATCATTCAAGTGAAATTAAACTCCATTTCTTTCATCCACAGGTTCAAATGGAAAATGAAATCTGGTGTTTGTTATTTCCTGCACACGGCCCTTCTCCTCTGTTAAACCCTCGTCCTCGTCTTTCCTCACCTCGCCTCACCTCCCTCGCAGCGTGATTGAACAGGCCATTAGGATCCCTGCTGTTGGCCACACGAGGAGCATTAAACAGACACATACATTTGGGCAGCAACACTCAGTGCTCTGCCGTTCACAAAGAGCTAAATTAAATCAGGCTCACATGTAACAGACTGCAGTGTTGTTTATTCTTAATGGGGGGAGCAGGAGTCCCTCAGCCTCAGCTTGGATTATTTTGTCTCGAGCCGCATGAAGGAATTAGAGTGGTTAACGAGTATCATCTGGGGTCTTTCATGAGAAATTTGCCTTATTTTTTACATGAATGTGACATACAGAACAAGAAGAGAGGAGGACTTGTATGAGGCCGTCTTCTGAACACAGATTGCACTTCATTATGTAGGGATTCAGGTTCTCGCGCTGGGATGGGCATTTTACAGTACGTGATTTCAGACCAGTAAACATGCTGGAACTGAGTCTCCATCCCCTCAGAACGCTTGTTGTTGCTCGACTCTGCCCTTGACTCTGCCTAACGAAGACGTCCTTTAGGTCAAAATGTTACTCTATCTAATTAAAATGGGAGCTCTCAGCACAGGATCTTTTGTCAGACTTTTGTATTCAGTTTGTTTTGAGATTAAGATGCACCTTAAAAGTGAATGAGCCGTTGTTCAATCTCCTTCCGATAAATTACTTGTTAAGATGGAGATTTCCTGCAGTGCTAAGCTGTGTCTCAGCAATGAAGCGGATGGGTAACATCAACAACATAAGCAACAGGTCCAAAAATATGTAAATAAGACCCTAAGTTGTAAATAGAATAAACTGACTTTACCGTTATCCTCTGACCTCTGTGATCGTGTTTGATCGTGATAATGAAAGAAGCTCATGATTTCTTTGTAACCATCAAAGCATCAAATAAATGATTCAAATGTAAACGGATACAAATTTGAAATGTTTACCTGAGGAGTGTGTGTGTGTGTGCGTGTGAGGAATCCTCTGCAGTGCTCTTCCTCTGCAGTGGCAGCTGTTATGTAATGTTATGTAAAAAAGGAAAAAGGGAGGGGGTCCACTGCAACACCAGGGGACATCAAGCAACACACACACACACACACACACAGTGCATTGCGTCAGCTGTAACACCGAGAATGACTCGAGACACACAGGAACTACACCCATACACACTCTTATTCATATTCACGCACACTTTCTTTCCCACACACTCAGCTCTTCTCTCAATGTCTCCCTCTTTATGTCTCACACACACACACACACGGGAGAACATGGTAATCAGTCATCACCTGCTTCCTAACCTTTGCTGTCTCGCTCTCTCTTTAGACAATGCACCCTACTTCATGTGTTCAAGATGCAATAACAATACAAAGTACAAATACAGACAAGAAAAGATGCTTTGTGTGGCTCTGCGCTGATGCTCGTTTTCTTCAGTGATACACTATTTGGCCAAAGGTATGTGGACACCTATCTCTAAATATACCGCTCAAAAACATTAAAGGAACACTTTTTAAGCAGACCACAGCATCAAGTCAATTAAACCTCTGGGATATTGATCTGGTCAGTTCAGTAGCAGAGGGGGATGTTAATCAGTTTCAGCTGATTTGGTGTTAATGAAATCACAGGGGCAGCAATGAGACGACCCCCAAAACAGGAATGGTTTTACAGGTGGAGGCCACTGACATTTTTCCCCTCCTCATCTTTTCTGACTGTTTTCACTAGTTTTGCATTTGTCTCGGGTCAGTGTCACTACTGGTAGCACGAGGCGACACCTGGACCCTACAGAGGCTGCACAGGCAGTCCGACTCCTCCAGGATGGAACATCAATACCTGCCATTGCCAAAAGGTTTGCTGTGTCGCAGTCTCAAGTGCATGGAGGAG